>QKMV01000965.1:0-18320 GCA_003287335.1 Lednia tumana
TAATATATATATGTGGAACACATTTTTTTACAAAGCCAGTTAAATTCTTTGGAGGTAACCAAGTTTGGTGTTTCTGCTCCTTATAGTTTAGCTGCAGCAATTAAAATGAAATCTTAAATCGGGTGGGTTTTCCCAGTTGCCCCTCATCCAGCTTTAAGACATTTTGACATTGTAATACCGGCCCCAAGACACTCTAATCTATCAATCTAAGACTATGCGCCGGTTTTTCAGTGGCCCGTCAAGGACCTGTCGGTCCGTTAACTTGTTATTACCATGGCAACAACTAATCAGATGTCTTGATTCAATTATTACCGGCCCGTTAAGATTTAACGGGCCACTGAAAAAGTGGCCGTTAGACTAGTAGGAAGTGGTAGCAGCGTGCGTGCGGCTAGCTAGGGTCATTACCGTGATACAAAAACTCACCGCCGTCGGATTCTCGGGACAGCTTTTTGGCCATCTCGGCGCTGCTGCCCGACGCTGACATTTCATCTGTGCCCACATAACAAGCCTAGCTTAGACAACGAGCGGCGGTAGGTGGCAGCAGGGAGCATCGGGACTCTTCCTCACAAGCTACAACCATGGGGCCGCTCTAGCAGTGCTCAGGAGGTGCAAAAACTTCGACAAGGTGCCCTTTTATTGCCGAAAAGCTGAGGAAGAGTAGCCCACGCTGGCGCGGGTTACTCTTCTAGTTATGTAATCTCGTTCAGAGGTCTGTGGTCCAAACAGAGTCTGCGTCCTTATGCGCCCGGGCGGTTATCCTTTTTGCGTACTAGGACTATCCTTGCGCACCACGGGGATGATGAAGGAATGATTATCTCATCGTCGAGTAATTTATTACAAAAAATCAGCGGTTAAACGCATTTACTAACAGTTTTTTTGAAGAAAAGTAAAATCACTTCAAAAATACCTGCTTACTCGAGGAATCGAATCCCGGACCTTTTGCTAACATGGCAACTGCTCTACCACTGAGCTAAGAGTAAGTAGGTATTCTTTAAGTGATTTTAATATCCTTGTATTTGGCTTTAAATTTGTTATCCTTGTCAATACCCCAAAGGTGTTCATTGTTTGCAAAAGGATCACGGCCGTCTAAACTCCGTTCGAGGTTGAGAGTGCAGCGGTAAATATGCCCGTCAAAGGAGGTATCACGTAGGCTTTTTTAATAGGCTGTCAATCACTAGAAGGTATGTGGTGTGAGAGGGTCTGTAGTGAGTCTAACAGCTCGTGCAAAGGTTGTCATTTGGAATTTGTAAAAAGGTTTAGAGAATGTAACTGGTAAGTGAACATTGCAATGAATAAATAATTCACACCACATACCCCATAGTCAAACCCACACAGCCTACTGTGGCGCTTCACAGCAATGGGTATCAAGCAATCTGACCCCTCTAGTCGCGATTGCCGACCATATTTAACAGCATGCACAGTCCTCATAATAGCGACCACAGCTAATAGGAGCTTGATGCATGTAAATATGGCCGACAAACCTGGTTTTCTGGCTCAAAACGACGGGCTTAACGCTAGCCAGCAGTTACATCTCCTGAGTGAACTATATAGGCTCCATGGTCGAACGCTGGGGGCTTGCTTACCGGATGTGAATATTATTATATCGACTATTTCATAGTTAGGCTTACCAGAAGTCCTGTAGATTGTCAATGTTTACTTTAATGAAGCGTTTAAATGTTTAAGACATACGTAATTAATCGATTGTAAAGGGGATTACAGACTACACATTATATTCAATCTTCATCTAGTGCCTACCGCTTTCAAGGTTGGTGCATATATTTAATTTATCTGTGGTTTGTGCAAAATCATCTAGGGACGCTAGGCTAGGATGGAAATATTACTATATATTTCCTGTATGCCAGTGATACGCTAGGGCTAGCCTGTGACCTCAAGCAGTTTGACATCTTCAATCAACTATCTATTAATTGTACCAAGACATCTGTCAAAAATTTTTGTTTGTTCTCAAAGTCGGTCCTAATCCCAACAATCGACTTAAAATTAACAATTCTGTATAAAAACTAGCGGTTTGACCGTGAAATTGGGAACACATTTAAGAATAAAATCTCTTTGCCTGTTGAATGTCAATCCAAAATGGCCGACCAACGTAAGCGTTTAGAATATCAACGAGCAGTCTAGAAGTACTAGGGTGTCAATCTCTTTATTGGGACCAACGCGGGAAAAGTGGCCTGTACACTAATAATAGGTTATAACAACCTAAGAACAACGATTATATTATACCTGCCCATTCCCCAGCCACTTATATATTGCGTTAAAAATTGTTCTTCTCAGCTAAAACCCACTTGTATCTTTGCTAAAATCATCCGAAGTAAATCTTAACTAATAGGTTACTGTACAGTTAATCCGTTAGTCTGCTTCCTCTCGTTATCAGAGAAAGCGCTAAGCTACTAAGGTTGAACAGACAAACAAAAGACAGCCAACAAGCGTGCAAAACCACATGCCTCGTAAGCGTGCCAACACAAACAGATGCTTTCGCCGCTTTCGTCGGGAGAATCGTGACGTCACAGACTGAATTACTACCCTATAGGACCACCAACCGATCACACATCTGGTTAGGTTACATCGAGGAAAAACTGGCCGTGGCCGTCGCGACTGCAGATTGCGAGTGACCAACAATCTGGTGAAGATGATCGTGAATTGGCGGCCATTTTGATGAGCTGCGTCAATTATCTGTCACGTCGAGCTCTGTAGCTGCTTGATTTTGGAAAATATGGCCGCCTAGAGCAATTTTTTGGGTCGCATTGATAGTTACTCCGCTAGCCTAGAGTTCCCGCTAGATTGTATAACTCCATAGTCAGAAAAACGCAATGGTTCAGGACATTTGTCTGCTCAAGGGAATGCTAGATGGTGCTACGGTCGGTACAGACAAATTTCCGTTACCTTCAGATGATTAACCCTGGAGTTGAAGTCAATGGAGCAGCAACTCTATAGGTTAATGATATTAACTTCAACCTGACTCATTGAATTTCGCTTGGCTACCATGTTCGTCGCGATCGAGCTGCTACAGCAAGCATGTGACCTCTTCTGAGGAACCGTTTAAAGGTAAAGATGGTAGCCAAGTGCCATAGTTCCGCGTTAGAAGGATGCAGTTACAAAACTTATCTGTATTTACTCCTCTATATGCTTGAACTCCATGATGTTTTCATGGATCCTTTACTGCCCCACTGTTGATGGAAATCCAGACTAGCGGGAGAACTAGTAATCTGAACCGTAAACACTTGTTTGGCGGCCATATTTACCAACTGACAGCCCTCACAAGGCAGAAACAGTAACACGTATTTTGTTGGTAAAATGGCCGCCAGACGAGTTTTTCTGGTTCAGATTTGTGGACAAGTCAACGCTGCCTTTGGGTTCATATCCTCATAGGCTCCATGGTGAATCTAACCAGCTATGCAATCATTGGTATTTACTAATCACTAGCAAGAGAGAGAAAGAGAGAGAGAGAGAAAGATAGGCTACATTTCGATATCGCAGTGATAGCTAGCGCCCACGTTTCGATTATACACTAGCGGGGTCCGACTATTTCGCTAGTTGGTTGACAAACAAGTAAATTGTGTCGTGAGTTTTTCTTACTATTGTACGAGACATCATTGTTACGACGGATAAAGCATTGAGCGAAATTCTCTATCCGTTGTCGGTTTGACTCTGCGTTGCAAGAAAACAAAACTGTTATTATCTAACTGTTATTATCTAGCTATACTTGGCTCAAAATGATACCCGGTCAACCCGGTACCCGGTGATACCAGCTCAATCCGGTACCCGGTGATACCCGCTCAACCCGGTACCCGGTGATACCCGGTCAACCCGGTACCCGGTGATACCCGGTCAACCCGGTACCCGGTGATACCCGGTCAACCCGGTACCCGGCGATACCCGGTCAACCCGGTACCCGGTGATACCCGGTCAAAATGATCTCGCTTTTTAGTGTTCTTTTCTTTTTTTCTTTTGAAAAGTCTTTGTGGACATTTTTAAAGTCATTTAAGGGCCGGTATTACAATGTCTGGCTAAAGTCCAGTCTAGTAAACCTCCAGCTAGCAGGTATGCTAACGGATAGGGCATACAATTTCACATCGTACTTATCCTCTGGTTGAGACACTAACTAGACATTGTATTTCAGGCCCTAAGTACTTCTAGGTATCACTCATGTGAGACACCTATTCCAGTCAAGAAAACAAAAAAGCAAACTTTAAAAAGCCACTTCGGTGTTGATTGTCCTGTCTTGCCTGGGTGTAATGCCAAAGCCAAATTGTATCAAATAACCATTTTGCTTCAAATTGGCTTCGTCTGTAGCCGAGGCAGAATGCAGGGAAATCAGAACCCAAGTGGCTTTATTTAGTGGGCTCATCGGATAATTTATCAAGATAATACGATTAAGGCAAAAGTGCCGCAAAAGAACTACCCGTTTCTGAATGAAACTCAAGCTTTGGTGAGAGAGCTTAAAATCGGCGCTCTTTATGATCGCACACTCACTATCTGAACTTATATACTCGACTAAAGTACCTACACGTTTTTCCTCTGACTTTGTTAGCAGCGCTCCCGAAGAAGAAAAAACCCGAAAATTCTAAGTCTAGTCGAGGAAGAAGTGGCCCATAAGATATAGAGCAAGGTTGCTGTAGTGACAGGTGGAAAACCTAACCGAAAGTTTTTAAAATTTCATCCTAGCCACTCTCTGCTGCAAAACAGTGGGCTTTTGAGCAGAATTGTGTAATTTTTTTACAGCTTTGAGTAATGTGAACCATAAAAATAAACATTTCACACGAAGAATATACCTATGTTTTGATTTCGATTTACACAGTTGATGACCTTCAAAGTTTATAATAAATCAGTATGAAAACCGTTACGCTTTAACGGAAAATGGGCGACGGAATTTTGATATTTTTATATAAATTTTTTGTTCAGTTTGCCTGTAACTAAAGGTCGATTTCTTAAGATCGAAGGGGATTTTCCACCTGCCACAATTGACTCTTGAGCTGAGTTTCAATGAGATTCGCGCTGAAAATTCGCAGCGCTTTTTCCACCATCTTAGACGCAAAACTGGTTGAACCAATTTGGTACGGGTATTCAAAAAAACTGGTGCAGAAACTGGGTTCGAGTACGAAGAATTCCGGAAAGTTTTAGCGGTTATCTTCGCATTAAAACCAAGTTTTTAATTCAACTTTTGTGCAAGCTTGTGCTAAGATTTTGCTAAAGCTAGTATTATCTAAACTGTTGTCATATTGCATCTTTTATTGGCTGGGCATCCAGGATGGGGGAAAATCGCATTTTCTCATGGAAGAATCGCTTCGGCTGGTCTCCGACCATCTCCGAACTACTTCCGAACAAGCTTCGTTTAACAAACAAATAGTGGCACCATGTGGTGAAAACCAATCGGAAGACTTTGTTTCCTAGTTTTCCGAAACTAATTTGTTCAGGAGTAGTTCCGAGTCGGTCATGCCAGCCTTGAAAGTAGCTCCTCAACGTGGGATGAGGGGCAAGTTAAAAAAACACATCAGATTTGCAGTTTCTTTTAATTACTGCGGCTAAACCATAAGTGGCAGAGACACCAAACTTGGTTACCTCCAAGAGAATTTAACTGGCTTTCTGACAAAATGCATATGATTTTTTTTCAAACGTTTTAAATTGCATAATTTACGTTGGATATTACCATTTTTTCAATTTGAATGAGGTAATTTAAAAATCTGATATTTATAAAAAATGAAAACACATTGTCAGAAAGCCAGTTAAATTCTCTGCGGAGGTGCCCAAGTTTAGTGTCTCTGCCACTCATAGTTTAGCTGTAGTACTTAAAATAAACTTAAAATCGGGCGAGTTTTTCCAGCTGCCCCAGCCTTAAACTCTAGCCAAAACCCTCACTAACAGTCCCGTTCCCGAATAGTCCCCGAATAGTTCCCAAATAGTCCCCGAAAAGTCCCCGAAATCCCGAAAAAAAACAAGCGGTGCGAATTGTTGGCGTCACTGCGGTACCGAGTAGGGCCCGTTCACGTACCCTGCCCTCTTCGCCAAGGTAACGAGACTTCCGCGGCAGTTGGCTCATCAGCCACCTTCGAGTACTGCTTGACCAGCCGAGCCTTGCGAGGATCGAAGCCGGGCAGGTTCGCGATTTGCGTCAAGAGACTGCTAGAGGCATCGTCGACATCGTCCTCGTCTGCCAGCGGGGAGAACGAACAACATGCTCTTAGCACGACGAGTGACAACTGCTTTACAACGACAGCTTACAAGGCCGACGTTGGGAGCGATAGACTCGCGGAGTTTGGGTTGCCGTTGGAGTTTATTGGTTCAGTTTTTAGAAATGGTGGTTGCTCAGCGCTCAAGGTTGCGAGCGCTTTTGATAGTGATGTGAAGCGAGCATTTTCTCCGGAGCAATCCTCCTAAAGTTGACGCTCCGAGCATTTTCTCCGGAGCAATCCTCCTAAAGTTGACGCTTCGAGCATTTTCTCCGGAGCAATCCTCCTAAAGTTGACGCTCCGAGCATTTTCTCCGGAGCAATCCTCCTAAAGTTGACGCTTCGAGCATTTTCTCCGGAGCAATCCTCCTAAAGTTGACGCTCCGAGCATTTTCTCCGGAGAAATCCTCCTAAAGTTGACGCTTCGAGCATTTTCTCCGGAGCAATCCTCCTAAAGTTGACGCTTCGAGCATTTTCTCCGGAGAAATCCTCCTAAAGTTGACGCTTCGAGCATGACGCTTCGAGCATTTTCTGATGTTGATCAATATATCTGATGTTGAGGACGTGGTCGCGACGGGGAATGTAATTTAAATAAAAATAAAAAACACTGACGAGTATTGGAATCACTTCAAAAATACCTGCTTACTCGAGGACTCGAACCCCGGACCCGTAGGTCTCGAGTAGTAGTACCAGAGTCCTCGAGTAAGCAAGTATTTTTGAGGTGATTTTTATATTGTTCAAATTAATACTAGCCGTGTATTTTGCTTTAATTTTGTTATCCTTGTCATAAAAAACACTATTCTGAGCAATAAAAATTACTAATTTGATTGAAATGTACCTAGCTCAATTTCCGTCTATTTCCTTGGCATTAACTTGCACTCGATTGTACTGTGAGAATATGAATATTCAGGGCTATTTGGAGAAAATGCTCGAGAAAATGCTCAGTTGGGAGCATATTTTCCGAGCTTATTCTCCAAAAGATTATGCTCGAGCATTTCGCATCACTAGGTATTGATAACGAATTCTAGTGCTAGTTGCTAGCTGCTAGCGCGGCGAGTGGCAATTTTTTAGAATGTCAATTTTCAAGGCAGTTACTTTTTAATGCCAATTTCAAGGCTATCTCGTGAATTCGCGAAGGACGGTGAGAGCACACGCGGAATTTGGTGTGCCGTTCACATATGTTGGTTTAGGTTTGTGTAGTGACGTGATGTGAAATGATAACTAACAAGATACTGCTTCCGAATAGTACACATTGCTTATTAGAGATGACCTAATGGAACATCACGCTATTAAAACTAGAATTGGCTCTGTTATGCGTAGTTTATATAAGCCACAGTCAAGTGATATGGAAAGGAATGTGTCGTATTTTACGCATATTCCTGTTCTACTCCCGCGTCGATCGAGGCGCCGCGCGCGCTGACCGAAATCTTGAATAATTAGTATATCTGTATAGAATTGCCACAAACTTTCGTTGCACGTCACTTAAGACAGCCATGACGCTAGTTCACGTCTAAAAAAATTAAGTTTTGACGGTTACAACCCCTTTGGATAAATCCTCGCAACATATCACGTTTAAAAACTGAAGCAATTCACCAACGGTTTTTTCTCATTTCTTGTTTACAGCTCCGGCCAAAAGAGGGGATCACGCGTCCCCATCATGCGCCTTGACAACGCGAACGTGTCATGAAATGCATGAATAAATTACACTCGATTAAAAAAAAACACATACACACACACACACACAGCAAAATCCTTCGTTCGATCATGCGCTCACGACGGATGGAATAAACTTGCGCAGAATATACACTCGCCAAAACAACGCCAACGTCATTAAATATGATTGAAAAGAATTGTCATATCAGAGCGATGCACAACGAACTGAAATCGAAATGATGTGAGATGATGCATTATCTACAATTGAGAAAGCCGATTCAGAGGTCTGTTCAGAGAGAGATGGATATATAAAGAGATAGAAAGAAAGAGGAAGAAGAATAACAAAGCTGTTCCGATCTGATATGTTTCGGAAAAGTCTGAATACCAAAGAATATAGGCTACGAAGAAGCACCACGCTCTTGGAACTATTTGGCTGTCTTGCAAGTTGCTCAATCACCCACCACCCGTCCCATCGCTGCTCGTCGTACTCAAGCTACGTATGATCTCGCTGCCTCTAGTGGCAAGGAGTTAAATCTTTGATTACATAGGGGATTAGGTATGATAGCCAAAGGTACAGTTTATACTCAATACGTTGAGAGATCATACTGCGTACCAACCATAAAATAAGCTCTCTAGCCATACCTCCCTGAGTTGCTTGCCACCATCCATCGCCCCTGGCGGAAAATCATACCCTTCCTGTAAAATTACCCCTTTCCGTTTTTCTTGGGAGCACAGCCCTTACAAACTCCCATTTTGTCTCGTTAATCGTGTAAAGACTCCCCAATTTGTGTGGATTTTTTAGCTTTTTTTAACTGAAGCCGAGGGTTTATCCACATTTTCCGTTAAGAATTAACCAATGGGAGAAATGGCGGCTTACGCGACGCACTAGTGGCTCTTATACACGGTGGGAATTGCTGCCACGATAGCACTTAGAGCTTTTTCTCCTTGCTGGCGAGATAGGGAGAGCGCTTTACGGACCTTGCTCGTATCAAACTGCTCTTAACGAAGTTTGCTCATAGTAATTGCGACTTAGCTGTCTCTCGCACAAGCTATATTAATTTGCCAAAAACCTGAATGAGTTTTTCTGCCATTTTGCCACTTTCAATCCCGAACAGACTGTAAACCATGGGCTATCACAAAACCAGCCGCCATATTCCATGTTATCGAAACCTTGAGGTGGTTCTGGTGGTGTTGTCTGTAATTTTGTTCTCTACTCTCTGGTTTATTCTTTTGAAAAGCATAGATTTTCAGCCGAATTTCATGAGCATTTTCGGGACCAAATGTGTCAGATTACGGATCGCTACACGCGACGAAATCGATATCCACGCTGGTCCATGGGCTATCTCAAGGCCAGCCGCCATATCCCATGTGATCGCAACCTTGAGGTGATTGTCTGTAATTTTGTCCAAGGTGACTCTATTTTATTCTTTTGAAAAGCATAGATTTTCATCCAATATCATGAGCATTTTTGGGACCAAATGTGTCAGATTGCAGATCCGACGAAATCGATATCCACGCTGACCCATGGGCTACCTCAAGGCCAGCCGTCATATCCCTAATCGGATGTTCTGACGCTTTGAGAGGCGATGACGGCGATGACGGCGCCATCGCCACCGAAACGTCGGACCCCAGTTTTTATAAGGCCCTTCTTAGGGCCAACAACTGTTTCTAGAGAGAGCGCCACTGCCAATATGAACAACATCCCTAGTAATCGCAACCTCGAGGTGGTTCTTCTTGTTAGCCGCTACCCTTTGGCGAAAGCAGAGCCGGTCTGTTTGACGACCACGGGCACACACACACAGCGAACAATGGGTGTGCAAGGAAAATACGACAACGGCGACCTGCGCGGTCCGCTTACCTAGCGAACAGCAAAAGAATCTGCTTTTCTCAAAGTCCGCTGCAAACGAAATGGGATGGTCGACGTTTGTAAACACTTTCGCAATGTGACAGGTGGATCATTTTCTCGACTGGTCGGCAATGTGGAACAGAGATCTAATGGCTGTTGGAGTGTGGGGTTTACAGGTTTTGTTCTGGGTAGCTGAATTGTGTTGTGGTTAGAAAATTGAACACAGAATTCAAAAATATTGTTGTGCAAACTGGTCTAAGAATGCTGAGAAGTCGGCTAAAAGATTCTTAAAGTTTTGCGAGCTGTATTCTCCGCTTCTCAAGGGCTTCTGGTTCTGAGTTAAATGGTACAAGTAGTTTTTTTATGTCTTGTTTTCCTCTCACTCAGAAGCCCCTGAAGAAGAAACGTTGGGAATTTGTAAGTGGACTTCTTAGCATTCTTACTCAGTTTATCACACTATGTTTTTGAAAACAAAAAAAGTTCTGATTTTAGGAGTTAGACATGAGTCTAAAGAATTTTATAACATGGCATGGTTTACTGATCTTCTGTTTCCACGAGTATAGTCAGGTTTGCTACGCTTGAACTTCTAAGTAATGCAGGATTGGCAGAAAATAAGTATAACCGTATTTTGAGATTCAGTGTAAAACCACAGCTAACCCGCCAGTGGCAGAGGCTTGGTTAACTCCTAGAAAATTCAACCGGCTTTCTGGTAAAAATGCGTACGCATTTTTTACCTTTTTAATTGTATGGAATAAAAATTATTAAAACAAAAAATAGCAACCAAAGTACACATTTCAAACATGTTTTTATCAAAAAGCCAGTTGAATTCTCCTTGAGTTCACCAAATTTGCCGTTTCGGACAATCAGCGCTCACGCGCTAGCTGCGAAAATTCACTGCATCTCAGCATGTGTGGTTTTCTCTTGGCTGCACCTCTTTTCATCTTAAGGTCGGGGGAGGGGCAACTGGGAAAACCCACCCGATTTGAAGTTTATTTTCATTACTGCAGCTAAACAATAAGTAGCAGAGACACCAAATTTAGCTTACCTCCACGAGAATCTAGCTGGATTTCTAAAAAAATGTGATTCAAATTTTGATATTCATCAGTTTTTAAGAAAACCTGATTTAAGTTGAAAAAATGATAAAATCCCACTTACAATCAGTTTTTTTTTAAAAGTTAAAAAAACAAACATTTCCAATACATCTTTTCAAAAAGCCAGTGAATTCTCTTGGAGGTAACCAAGTTTGGTGACTCTGCCACTTATAGTTTAGCTGCAGTAATTAAAAGAAACTGAAAATCTGATGTGTTTTTTAACCTGCCCCTCCCTCCACCTTAAACCAAAGGTCATTGGCCATTTTGTCAATGCCACAACAACATTAAATTCCCTATTACATTTTTGAGACTCATATCTCCTGACTAATTTCAGCACTATAGTTGTTTAGTGTCAGTTAAGTTTTCAGCAGTTTAACCCAGTTATTAACAGTTTTATTAAATTCCCTGCTTTTTCAAGGACGCCAGTATCTGTATTTCGTCACACTTGAAAGGTGGAGACCCCGGCCCGGAAATCATTTGATATTTTCAAGATCAGCCAGTGAAAGTACCGACTTTTTCGGTACGCTTCTAAGCTGAAGTCAACTGCTATATTACCATTTAGGGCCGGTTTTTCAATAGCTGGTTAGATATTTAACCGACCGTTAATTAAAAATCAACACTTCTGATTGGATGTCGCTAAGGTGATAACAAGTTAACGGCTTGATAGTTTCTTAACCGGCTATTGAAAAACTGGCCCTTAGTGGGACATTGTCTCGCTGTAAACGTATGCAAGGATATCATGGTGAACGAATATGACTTCATGGAACACCCGAAATTACAAAACTTTAATCAACACTTTTCGGGAAATACAAAACTACTCCCTTCATAGTTTCTACGTTGTTTTTGTTTTGCGTCTCACCAGAAGGAGTAAAACATTTTGTGGTTCACGAAAATAATTGACTTAAAACTATTCTTTGGTTTGATCTAGCATGGAGAGTGGCTTCGTTTTATCAGGTTAAAGATTCCGTAACTGACACTTTTGATGAAAAATGCTGTAAAAAATATGAAAAAAATCAGTGTATTGAGAAAGAATGAATAAAGATACTTGACATAACCAGAATCCAATGGTGCATATAGCTTAGCCTCAAATAATTGCCAAACGTTGCTTAAATGAGGTATTTTCAACAATTCATAACTCCAAGTAAATCCAAACCAAGCTATATCAGGTACCTCCATTTACTCTTTCTCCAGACACAATTTCTTTGGATTTTAGATCAACTTTTAGGACATGAAAAGTGTCAGATACGATCAGGGCGCGCAAGCCTTCACAAACTTAATTACCAGCCGTCCACAGCCTTCAAGTTGTGTAATTACGAGTGTTCCATCAAGTCATTTTGTTTCCCTACACTGAGTTCGACAGTTGGAATTGAATCTCTGTTCCAGATCGCCACCATCATTGTTATACCAGACTGTTAAAGAAGCGGGCGGGCGAGTTAAACATGTAGTTATGAGTGAGTGACTGCTGATTGACTGAGTGATTAGAGCGTGACACTGACGAGAAAGAGAGAGATTGTGTTCGTCGAGACTTACTTGGCGTCTTGGCGGTGAAAGTAATTCCACCTTCCCAGTCGTCTTTCAATTTTCCGGCGCCTTCGCCGTCGTCTTCGTTCAACACTTCGTTGATGTAATCTGAAAGCAAAATAGACACTTATAAATTTATGTAGACACGTGTCTACTTGCTAATCTTAGCACTAGTTTTCAACAAGAACTGTTTTCTAAACGGGGTAAGAATTGCTACGATAGAGGATTTATAAGTGAACTGCTTAGCAGTTTTACCCAATTTCAGTCTTTTTGATTGAATTTTGAAGACTCAGAGCCGCTGGATAATGTTGTTTTTTTCTTTTCGGCTTGTGCTGTTAATTTTTTTGAGAAAACTTGTCAGTTGATGACGTTTCGTCCGTTGGCACGGGCATCTTCAGGTGGACGTCAGTTCAATTGTTTGAACTTTTCAAACAAAGTCCAAATTTTCAAAGAAAGTTCAACTTTTCAACCAAAGTTCAAAGAAGTCCCCCTGAAGATGTCCGTGCCATCACGGACGAAACGTCGTCAACTGACAAGTTTTCCCAAGAAAATTACAGACCACAAACCGAAAAGCATAAAACAACAGTATTTTGATGTTCAAATTCTTCACTGTCGTCAATGATTTTGTGATTTCATGATTTTGATTTTGATCAATGATTTTGTTACAAGGAATAAACTTTTAAAGCCAATGACACGGCTAGTAATAATTTTAAGAATATTAAAATCACTTCAACAATACCTGCTTACTCGAGGATTTAGAGTAAGAGAGTATTTAGAGTATCCTAGAGTAAGCAGGTATTTTTGAAGTGATTTTAATATTCTTAAAATGATTTTGTTCTTTTTACGCGGCTAGTTCTAGGTTATGTTCGTACCGTGAGAGAACTGCTTAGCCGAGCCGTTCTGCGTGATGCCGTTGAAGCTGACGTGGTTCTGTTTGCCATCCTAAGAATCAGCCAACAAATAATTTAGCACAACATTTCAAACGTGACACTCAGCGAAACGCGCATGGGCACAGCGTGTGACGCATTGTGACGTGGCCAGAAAAACAAAACCAAATCCAAAACGCTCTAGTTTATTATTGTGAACTCAAGCTTTAATCACACCTTCAGGTTAATTAATGTTTAGTGAAATCTTTCTGATAATCTCATGATTATTTATCCAGTTATTAACCTTACGCTTACGCTAATTGCACTAAAGTAACTATAGAACATGGACATTTTTGAAATAACACCGGTGAAAAGACGTTTAAAGAGGTTGTAGTCCCCAAAACTAAAACAATTACACTTCTAAATGGTCATTAGCTCGGAATTTAGAGGTGAAAAGAATGTTTTTCCTCCCATCCAAGCCGGAGGAAAAAGGGTCATACATGTCATTTTTCAGCTGGGGTGCTCAAGTCGAAATCTTCCGAAATAAATCAAACGAGGAAGTGTTCGATCCTCAGAACCGAGAAGTAGTTTTGGGCGAAAAAAAGGGAATTGGTGATATGTTTGTTCATAAAAAAATTGGCTCTGTAATAGGTTGTTCATTTCAGCAACAGTCAGGTGATGACCAAAGGAATGTGTCGTAATTTACGCATATTCCTTTGCTATCTCGCGTCGATCGAGTCACAGTGCGCACCAACCAAAATCTTTAATAAAATGTATAAATTCATAGAATTTCCACTATGGTTTTTGGAAGATCATTTTAGACTCCCAAGATCCATTCTAGTCTACATGAAGCTGTCATTTTAATGGGAAACAGCCTCTTTATAACGAGTTTTCGGTGTTTGACTTCAATGAAACACCTAGAAACGGTGTATTCCAAAAGCATCCTTTTTCCAGTTCCGTCTCTGCAAAGCAACATGTACACGCAGTCTAGGCTAGGGTTAGTGCTACTTCTATCCTAAATTGAGCCATTGAGAAGCAAAACACTCGAATTCGCGATCTGATGGCACCTAGCTTAGTTGATGTGATCTTTGCCGTGTGATTTTAAATTCGTGAATAAAAATATCAGACAAACCTACTAAACCAGTGCCAAAGTTAACGTTCTCATCAGCCGCTCCCCTAAACTCGGTGCTAGTGCTGCCGCCATCTTTCCCGTTGCGCTTCCCAATAGAATATCACCAACTGGGACCTAACCAATTGCAAGGCATTTGAACTTTCAACGATTTGACTGATTTGCCTGATTTCTGTTGACTGAAAATAGTATTTTTCTAGTGATATTTATGCAAAAACGTACTTTAAATGATTAAATGAACCTTGAGCAACATTTATTGAAACTGAAACCAAAACCGACGCTAAAACTGGCTCTGTTCTTGGCTAGAATATATTGCGAGCGAGAGACTTTAATGGCCAATCTTACCTCGCCATGACGTCGATGTAGCGCCTATTTAGCTCTGCGAGCCGCACGGAAAAACTTCCGCGGACCAAGCTTTGTCGACAAAATGCGGTATCAACCGTTCAATATAGCCGATGATAGTAAACGAGAGACTTGTAGGTAAAGATCTAGCTTAGCGCTCTCGCCAGTCCTTTATCCAATTTTGTTTTCCTGTGTCAATTACATTTCATCCAAATATAGCAAAAATCACCACAAATCATCATTTTTCAGAGCACATTTCGGCTTTTTTGGACAAAATATTGAAAAAAAACGCTGCCGAGAGCCATGAGTAACACCTTCATCTACAACACTCTCGCTGTTTAATCAGAATTCGTAAACATTTTGCGTGCGGACTCAACTTCTGTTGCAGAATTCAAGGCTCTCAAGAAACAACAGACCTCTAACCAGTCCCCGACGATCTAGACCACACACTCACAGCAAACGTGGCACACGTAAAACCAGCCATCTTGTTATCGAGTCTACCAACTCACTACCACTCACTGTCCACACAGCGCATGCGCCCGACATCGATCGACCTACCAGGGGCGGCGCGTAGACAACGATATGCGGACAAAACATTAGCGTGGAGGTAGTAGAAGAAGCAGATGTAATGGATACGATATCATCGTCGAAATCGTCGTAGGTCACCTTGTTGAGGCGTTTGCCGCGCTTGGAGTGGTGTTTCCGTTCACCGACCATGCGCCGGATGTTCATGTGCATGCGGTAGTTGACTTGCGGCTGCGTGGAAAGGTCCCGGTCGTCGACGGCGTGGCGGGAGTAGCTCAGGCGGCGGTGCTGGCGGGATGGAGGAAATGTGAGCGTTAGATAGAGGGCTGTGGACTCTGATGCCGCTAGGTTTTGTGTAAGTGACATTTGAGATGAAATGAGATGAAAGGAGGTGAAATTAAATTACACGAAATTAAGGGAAATTAAGGGGAATGAAATGAAGTAAAACGAAGTGAAACGAAGTAAAGTGAAGTTAAACGAAGTGGGGTTAAGAGGACGGAGGTTTTGAGAGCTGTTAGATATGTTTAAGTTATTCTTGGCAATGTTCTCATGGGAACTGATTATCGGCCCTAAACAGGGCCTTGAAACATCCTTCCTTTTGGGGGGCCAAAGCGAGCAATCTCAGCCCAGAACTCTTGGAACGTATATCTCGGATCTAAGCCGGAGGCGACATGTAAATATTTTGTTAATATTTTGTTACTTTGTTAGTCGAAGCAAACCCCGTAAAAACTGCTCAATTTATAGTTTTAAAAAGGTTCTGCCACGTATATAACTTTTCATCCAGTGATGTTTGCCTGTTGTCAAGGCTTTTCGGTTAAACTGTGGGGTTGGAGCTCACCCTGCGATACGGCTTGCAGAGTTCCTCGGCCAGCAGGTGGTGGATTTTGGCGTCAGTCAGGTCCTTCTTGGACGGGTTGTACTCCAGCTCCTGCATGTCGATGTTCCACGTGCTGCTATCCAGGTGGCTGAAGCTGGAACTAACGCACACATGATACAATACCCGCACGGCCCACGACGACCTTCGCGAACGAGTCTAGAAGAGTTTGAGAGCCGTTTGATGATGGTAGCATCGATTTTATGGGTATTCTCTTGTGTGTGATAAACTTTGTAGCCCGGCAGAGAGCAAAACGAGAGAAACATTTTGTTGCCATGCTGTGACTATGTTTGGCTAGCTTTAAACTAACAACAAACTAACAAACAAACTACCAACGTTTCCCTAACTATACTGCAAGCTACTTCGGGGCAATTGTCCTAAACGTTGGCAGTTTGTTTGTTAGAAGTTCTCAGCAGTTAAACCCATTTACAAACAGTTGTTTTGAAGCTATTTCCAAAACTCTCAAGACTCTCAGAACTCTCAGAGAATGTCCGAACTCTCCAGCGCCTTGCGACTCGAAATCAGACAGTCACCTTCCGTTCATCTGCGTGCTGAAGTTCGGTCCGGTACCCGGGTTCTGGAAGTTGCTTGCCGTGTAGTTGCGGAAGATGGCCGACATGGACTCGGTGCCGCTGATGTTGCCGATGGTGGAGGCGTTTCGACGCATGTATTCCATGGCGTCTTTCATCGCCAGCTTGGAGTACGTCTCGAGGATCTTGGGCTCGGCGCCTTTGGCGTCGCGGAGGAGCAGCGGGCGGATGAACTTGTTGTCGAAACGCTTGAACCTGGACGAAGAGAAAGACGCGTTCTTAAATTATTAAGACTCATGTCTTCTGCCTAATTTTAAAGTTACGTTAAAGGAAAGACGTGTTCTTAATCCTGTTTTGCAAGGTCAATTATTTTACACACTTATTTGGTCACAAGCCGAACGCTTTGGCATGCTGGATGCACCGGCTCTCGTGAGATAACCGAAGTTAAGCAGCATTGCGCTCGGTCATGGGTGACCGAACGGTTTGGCATGTTGGATACACCGGTTCTGGTGAGATCACCGAAGTTAAGCAGCATTGCGCAGGTTCATGGGTGACCGAAATGTTTGGCATGTTGCATACACCGGTTCTCGTGAGATCAGCGCAGTTTAGCAACGTTGCGGTGGACCAAAGATTGGATGGGTGACCATTCATACCAAGGTTCATTTCTGTTTGGGAGAGAGGTTGGAGGGCTTGAAGCAAGCGCATAAGCTTTACTACCCTTGCCATCAACCTCTCGACAGCACGGATTAGTGGAGGAATCCCATTCTGTTTAAATGGTAGTTTCCAAAGCCATGTACTACATTTATTGGTTCATGGTTTTCTTCGGTTTTGCTTTGTTACACGTTTGCCCCCCCCCCCCCCCACCATGGCGGCGCCCATGGCCGTGTGACTCACTTGTCTCGCACGTGGTGGTCGCCGTGGCGACCGAGGATGTCTTCGATGCCAGCCATCGTGTGGTCCATGAGGCGCTCGTGGATGCGTTCGTTCATCGTCGGTTTGCGTTTCTCCGCACGCTTCACGTTCAGGATCTTCACCAGCGGACGGATCGTGATGCCCTGGAACGCACGCGCACGAGGCGGTTTTGTCACGGCTTGAGAACACGTCGCACGGAATTTAGACTAGCATTTTTGTAAGATTACCACTTGAATGGGCCTCTTAAGATGGAATGAGGGGTAGGTTGGAAAACACATCAGATTTGAAGTTTTTTTTTTTTTTTAATTGGTGGTTTAAGGCCCATCAACACATTGGTTATCTTAGGCCAATTGAAGTTTATTTTGATTGCTGCAGCTAAACTGTAAGTGGTAGCGACACCAAACTTGGTTACTTCCAAGAGAATTCAATTGACTTTCTGAAAAGATTTATTTTAACTTTTTTTAAATATCTGATTTTAAGTGGGATATTATCGTTTTTTTCAACCTAAACAAGGTTTTTTAAAAACTGAGAAATGTAACAACTTGAAAGACATTATTTTAGAAAGCTGGTTAAAACAAGTGTGGTGTCTCTGCTACTTACAGTTTAGCTGCAGTAATTGAAATAAACTTCAAATCGGGTGGGTTTTCCCAGTTGCCCCTCGCTTAGCCTTAAAACATATGCACATATAAGATTGAAGGGAACCAGCATCCATTCAGAAGGCCGTGAAAGGGCGGTAGGGGGCAAGGAGACACTTTCCTTCTTCTGGTGAATTGTCAATGGACGACTAGCGTTCCAGAGGCGATCAACATTGGGGGATTTTTAACGCCATAAGAAAAGCATTGTCCCCCAA
>QKMV01000966.1:0-18319 GCA_003287335.1 Lednia tumana
TTTTTTAAAATATCTGATTTTTAGCGGGGTATTATCAATTTTTTCATTTTGAATCAGGTAATTTCAAAAAACTGATTATTATAAAAATTTGAAATTCATTTTTTAAGAAAGCCAGTTAAATTTTCTCAGAGGTAACCAAGTTTGGTGTATCTGCTATTTACAGTTTAGCTGCAGAAATTAAAATAAACCTGAAAATGGTGTCAGTTTTCCCCGTTGCCCCTCACCCAGCCCTAAACTAAAACGTTGCCAGAGGTAGTTTAATACCTGTTTTGGACAGCTGACCCCAAAGATGGCGACTAAATTGTGAATTCCGCTAGACAGCAGTGGTCCTCGAGAAAGCTCGCTTAAGCTTTCCATGCAGGGTGCGAACAGCCCGCTGGCTTGGGGGTGGACTGTGTAAGACAGATTTTCCGAAGCGCAAGGCGCGGTTGGCCCGAGCCCGAGCATCGCAAACATTAGCGATGTCCCTCGCGTCTGGTGAACCAACATTGTTGTCAAAGTCTCGCCTACTGATGAGGAGCGTGGTCTCGAGTGGTACCAGCTCTGGGGGTGGCAAACAGGGGGGCCAGAGAGCGGGGAAGTATTGTCATCAAACACTCTGGAAGCGTGGAATTGACTGAACATCTCCAACAAACATTGCTTTTAAGGCTCGTTCTATATCTCCGTATCTGAAGTCAAATCCGCATCGATTTCGAATGTAGCTATTTTGTATATATTTGTAGAGCTCTCTAGCGGCAGGCTACTCTTTTTGTTTTTTTTTTGGTGTGAATTTTGAATTTTTATTCCTGACGGAATTCCTTCAACAGAGCAAGGAGCTAAGCCGCGCCTTTTTTTTTGTCTGCTCCCTATGTATGAAACCCAATTATTATTTTAACATAATCACACGTCACCACATAGAGCGACACATGTTCGTGTTTGCATAAAACGAAAGTGAAATCGTTTATCTTTCATTCTGACGTACAGCCGCGATAAGGATTACATTGTTAATGAGATTCTGCGGGCGAATGGGTGGCATTATATTCGAAATTTCTAAAACGCTCCGGATGATGCGAAGAGAAAGTAAACTTTGTGTACCTCTATTGCCGGCACAACATGGGACACCATTATTTTTAGTAACATTGTTATTACACTCTCAAGTGCACGGAGATAACGTGCGGAAACTTTTACATCCCCTCTCGCTTTGGTGCCATGTTTGACAAGGTAATGAAACTGTCATATTGTGTTAACACTTTTCTACCATCACATAAATTCCCGGAAAAACGTTGTTTTTTTCTTTCTTATCACACCGCCGTGCGACAAAGAGTAAAAATGTGTGTGTCTGCTTTCTGTAAACCGTACGATTTGCCTGTAAAATGTAAGAGCGCCCTACAAATGAAGACATTCGGTGAACCGTGTCTACTCTCAACGCATCGCGAAAGAGTGCTCGAAAGCTGAATCCCACTTACATTATTTCATACGTACAGATCTGCCGAGTCGAGTACGAACTTTAGAATTCAGTACGGCGCGAGCACCGATCCCAACTTTTTAATTTTAAATCGAGCACAGTGCCATTAAAAATTTGTTCAACCCGCCGCCATTTTATCACCCTTGCCAGCAAACTGATTGTTTTTGCACCAAAATTGAGAATCTCCAATCTACGTTTCAATTACTCGCGGCTGTATAGGCGAAGAAGTCCCTATTATTATTTCACTACACCTGGTATTTGAGACCTCGCGCCTTGCGAGCAGATGTGTCTTAACTTTCCGCCAAAGTAACATTGATGAACGGGATAAAAAGGTGTTACATTATTTAGTATGTGTCGAGAGGTGAAAGTGTAGAATAGGTTACAAGCAAGGCTGTGATCTATTTTCTTGAGGTTTCACCCCGGATTTTCCTCTCGCACGCGTCGGCGGTGACTCCTGACGCAAAGGAACTGACAGAGCTAACGCCTCTAAGAGTATAGAAATCGGAGGGGTGAGAACATCATAGATTGATGGATGGTACCTAAAGCTAGATGGTAAGGTGTCGCTATCCCGCCAATATTTTTTATCCACAAATTTTGACTGATGCTCTGAGCTGGAGTCATGTAACATGTTTACCTATTATACATGAGAGATAAAGCTGGTCGTATACTGCGTGTAAATGTGGGTGAGCGGATGAGGTAGAAATGTATCTGTTAGAGGTCTCTTGGGCGACATTCAATGGAGCCCACGTACTATTTCGGTCGCAATGTATGCTAGAAGAGCTACATTTTAGTCTGCGGTTTCGTCGCTATGCTGCGCTTGGTTGTATCTATAATATAGTTTTATGTTTTGTGAAACGATACAGCCCAAGCTGTGAGTACAAGTATCATTATCGGCTCTGATTGTGGTAAGACGGTTTGCTTTGCAACGTGCCCAGCGCGCACTCGCAGTCTCAAAGTCGCAGTCATGGTGACCGATTTTATGTCGCCAACATATTCGTCCATTTGCTAGAATATTTAGCTCGCCTGCTCCGCTGTGCGATATCGTTGCTAGGTAATGCATTTTAAATCCCATAGTTAACGAGAAGCATGGCGAACCGGTTTTTCTGCCACGACATTTTTAGCCACGGAAAATTACTTTGCATGCCGCAATTCGTTCCCAAAAATTCGTTGCATGCGCCATATTGTAATCACAATTTTAATTGGCTCGCAAGGGGCTCTGAGTTGTGTTTTGGTATGCGAGAAACTACACATACACATTTAAATAGAGATGATAACTTCGTATATCTACATAGACGAGGTTTAGCCGAGGTTAAGCGGATGCTAGAAATAACGGTTGTTCCGTCGGAGAAGTGCTCTGCGCGTTTTATCAACGGGACACAGATTTATTTAGTGCCATTGTTACTTGTTTTACTGAATTTAATTTAGAAGCACTTTCGAGTTGCATAAGTGTATGCAGGTTGAGTAAAGAGCATTAACTACGGAAAAAAAACTAAAATGACACCATTATTCCACATGGCCAACAATGATAACCACGTAAATGTGATTATGATTATTCACATTTAATAATTTCATTTCTGCAAACACACACCTGCATTTAATAACGTTACGCCGTAATGCGGTCAGACCAATTTATTCGCTGTGCAAAACGCCAACTCAGTTTGTGCAGTTAAACTGCATTATTATTATCAATATAGCCCATCATGACGAAACGCAAGTGTTCTCGGCTACCGAGCTACGCAGCAGGATGCAAATTTCCGCGGCACAGCCCATTTACCACAGCGGGCTACTTATAATATATATGACACATTTTAAGAGCTCATCCACCCTTAAAATACGGCCCCGCTATGCTTACCGGGCACGCTCGTAAAGTTATTTTTAGTTTAAGGTAGTACTTTTCGAAGTCATTGAAGTTTTGGGAGGATAGAGGCAGAAAGTATTCCGAGAAGATAAAAATAAATTATCATTTTAATTCTCCCGCGAACTTTGTGTGCCGAGCTAATTTAACGCATTCTTAAATCCTAAATCAGAAACGTTTGTAAGTCGGTATATTATAGCATACCACACTCACATATTTATGAGCCGAGTAAGTATGCGCTCGAGTTTTATTTACCTACTCCGAGATCGTGCCCTTTTGCGCGTGGCATGTTTTTTGTCATCGATAACAGGAGACTTGATTGCGCGAATAATGGGCATGAAATTAAATGAAAGCCGGGCGAAATTAGACGTGAGTTATCAATCACGTCGGAGAGTCACATCGTGCTAATCGTCCATTGCCGTCTTTACGAGATAAGCCCAACCTTTCTTGTGTTCATCCCCCCCAGCAAACAAATTAGATTCAGCCAGGAAAGAAATATCTCACCAGTCACCAGTCAGCACAACTACTACCGACAGACATATATGACGCATCATAAGCGAGCTAACAAAAGAGTTATGAGATCTGTTGATAGCGTTTTCGGCTCGAATGTCATCCTGTGACATTCCTTTTGTTCGTGACTGGGAAAACATTTCTATACCTTAGCATATTTTAAAACAAGTTTTTATTTCATTCGTCGGCTTTTTTATACACGAAGACTATGCTTAAAAAGCATAAAATTCTTGAAAGTGAATTTACTAATTCAGTGTGTAAATCACCCCGGATGTTTTTTGCTAGGGCGACTTTGCATGGGTGTGGGTGAGCGGGGAGGGGGAGTTGAAAACGTTAGTGGCCCATCACCTCTGCATGCACAGTAGACGAATTAACTTCCAAGAAAGCGGCCATGGTGAGCTCATAAAGAATGAGCACCCGCGACACTCGCTCTGTGCTCGGGCTCCCACTGAATAAATGAGAGGTGACGAATTAACTCGGCCAACTCGTCCGAAAAGGGTGGAAAATAAACCCCAAAAACACACACACCACAAAAAAGTCCCGCGGGATAGTTAAATTTAAAATTCGCCAATCTTCTCTGCGAATTGGATTCACGTGGCATTTCATAAAACGCAAACACGTAGGACTTTGTGTTTATTTATCAACCTTGTGATCGAGATGATCTATTTTATTTGCAAGGCTCGAAATGAAATTGACTCTGTTTTCGTTAACGCGCGGTGTATGCCGAACGAGTTTAGTCTGTGAGTTTACAATCCGCCCACGCATTAACCCTTTAGTAGTCCACCTAATAACCAACCCCTCTCCTCTCAACTCACCCCACACACACACCCATATGTCTCGTTACCAGAAGCTCCAGTTAATGTTCTCTTCCCTTCCATCGTCAGACGAACGTGATTCAACATTTATCATAATTCTAGGTGCAAACCCACACGGCACAGTGCTACATTTAGAATAGATCCCGACTTAAAATTTACATTCACAAACCGCTTCATTAACTTCGAAAAGAATATTAACGCGAAGGAAATTAACGACTTCACGTATTTTCTCTCTTTAGAAATACTTTTCAGCCCTGAAAAGTGCCTTGAAGACACTAGTCTCTCATATGACTCATATCTTTATCGTCTTCTTCAAGTCTCTTGTTAGGGCCGGAAAGTTTTCGAAAGAGAAAAACCGTGAAGCCAACGTCAAATCAATTCGTGTTTCATCGTTCAATTTATAACTAGGACGCATTTCGTATCGTCAAAAAAAACTGATTACAAACTGGGTTCGATGCTAAGAAATCCACTTAAACTCTCAACGTTTCATTAAGTTTACTACTTACACTTCAGGGGAGAATTCGCTCTGATGATATTCCAAATCGTTTTTGGTGGTTTCTGATTCAGCATTGTGTTTTTAGTTCAAACTTCATCAATTACATGCATTCGAACTTTAAATCTGGGCATTGTGTTAGACGAGGACCCTCTCTGCCATCGTTTTGTGGATTTTCGATTGCAACACTGACCCTGGACCCATTTCCATGGAACTTATTTGATATTCCACGCAGGAAGCCTTAAGCCGCCTCTGACCCTACACTTTGACTATCTAACTCAATACAGCCTTTCAAGCAGAAGTAATAATACCAACCTACATCACTTCACTCACTTTCCTCCAGCAATATTCAAATCTCAGCTAACCCCGAATTAATAATATTGAAAAAAGTAAAGAAATTAAAGGTAAAAGTGGAAATTCCTCAACTGCCAAGTCCAGAATGATAAATTCTCCTTATTTCATATTGTTCTCTTTCTTACAGGTTGAGCATGCGGCGCTGTGACAAACGGCAGTAAATCATGGTACGCAGCTTCAAACGACGTCTGCCTGCGTCGAGCGACGCCGATGCCGACGCCGACGTCGGTCCTCGGCGGTCGTCGTTTTTCATATTTTTCCAGGTGAGTCGAGGGGAAATTGAGGAAAATCTGCTGATGCGGACATTAGCGAAATATAAAGCTGTATCGTGTATAGCCACGCACTTTATTGGAAGTTAATAAACAAACACATCCTGCACTTTGATCGTTCGCATCCACACGGCTGGGCGCCAAAGCGGCTCTGCATTCATTAATTGACAGAGAAAGAATCCTCCATAAGAAGTAACAGAGAAAGATCATTTCTTGTTTTCAAAAGCCAGTGCTAATATCAGGAGATGAAGATCAATCTAAAGAGTTTTATCGTTTTTTGATATCTGCGACGAGAGTTACGAGAGGCAGATTGTTTTTTGTTACATCTAAAAGAATTAACGGAGATATTACTTTTTTGAGACTCATATCTCCTGACTAATTTCAGCACTATAGTTTTTAAAAAAACTGTTTATAACTGGGTTAAAATGCTGAAAACTTAACTGAAACTAAACTGCCGGCAGTTTAGTTTCGGTTTCGGAAAAATTAACGGAGATGTTTTTTTTTTTTTGGGGGGGCGGGAACGGGACTAAGCCTGTATGAGACACTGTAGATCAAAAGCGGAATAATCTGACGCTCGAGCAAAGATTTGATTATTCCGCGATTCATCCGAATCAATAATGCTTTCAATATTAATTTCTGGTTCCTTTGACAGCTACACAATAGCATAATTCGATATTGGCTCGCATTTATTGAACATTGCTATAAAGGACAGAAACGGCCCACGCTAGGCTCATGCCGAGTACTTTGTTTTGTACTATCGATATTCTTTCAATCGCACATAACTGATCATAAACTATCAAGCTGACCAATAAAAACGTCGGGGATAATACTTCAGGACGGTATATGTACCAACTACCACGAGAAGTAAAAACTATAACGGGTAGGGATAAAAAAATGATGAAGAATCGGAGTCGATAAATTATATCGAAGTTAATATTTTTGTTAACCGAGCAGCCGGATGTTACAAATCTAGAAGAAAGTTTCTCCTCCAGAGAAAGCAGAGAGGTCAGGATCCTCCAGGCATTCGTATGAAAACGGGTTAACTTACAGAATAAAATGTGTGGTCACTGCTCTCAGTAATGGCGAAAATTACTAGCCTTTTAGCTTGAGAAAAGTAGACTTTTGCCACATTGTTTCTCCCTTAGATCCGCTACAAAGACGATACGGAAAGTGTTAACGTCCTATAAATTTCTTGGCAGTAGTGCGACTAAAAATAGCTTGTTTGTGGGAAAAAAGCAGAGGGTTAATCGATCGCAGTATTTTCCCACCATGGAAACTGTCTCGTAAATAAACTGCAATGTTCAGGTCAAAATAATAATGTTGTTTTCGTATCTGAACGTTGGGTTTGGAAAGTTTCCGAGGGCGATAGTCGCACGGCTTTAATGTCACAATCGGTTCTGAAGAGATATCACCTCACGTTGTGTGTACAGCAATAGTAGGTACGTTACGTACATATATGCTACCCTTGGTAAACTAAATAGCATATGGGAGTTGACCAATGTAACGTATATAGGTATATAGATTGGATGGAACGTAGAATTGATATTAAAATCACGTAGCCAACAACAAAGCCAACTAGAAATGATTTCATGGGACCAATATCGTCCGCCCGCTCGCGCACGTATGACCCTAACCCCTGATTGTGCCCTAGCCCAAGTAGGACTAGCGAACGCTCGCCAATACCAGTCTTTATGAAATTCACCTGCGAGATAGGATCGATTTTGCGTTGTCATAAAATAGCAATTTGACGGGCGAATTTTCTTTTCGTTACCGGCTCTCATGGTTAGGTGCTAATAAAGGTTCCAGCTCAAAGACCGCAAAGGCGTACACTTGCGATCGGGATGCCTGCTATCACAATCTATTTCTAGAACGTATAGAATGATCAGAGAATAGAATAAGCTGTAATTCGGCCGAAATTTGCTTGCGCAGCAAGATCAAAATTGTACATAAACAAGAACGTAGTTCCAAAGCTTTTAGTCTTCTTGAAGATATGATTCATGGATGTAACATTTTTGATTAATGCCTTGATGTAATCCTAGACTACCACAATACTGTTCGGGTTTGCTCAGCAAATATTTCCGACGCGCACTGCCAAAGATACGTCCAAGAGATGCGAGACGCGAACTGTACATGTGTCTTCATCTAGCGTTCTAGCCTCACTCTTAAACCAAACTACCACAATAGCTGTGTACGCACCTTAAATTGGTAGTCCAAAAAAACGTGCGCACGTGTGACGTGTGCGCGTGTGAAAGGCACGCCAACCTTCTAGCTTTTATAGCGTGGGTGGTCGAATACGTTGGCACGGTGGCCATAAAACTTGTCATATCAATGATGCCTCGAAACTGAGTCCCATTTCCCGAAACAGGAAAACTTGAAGAGTGTCTCAGCTAACTTGGATCGTTACTCGGGCAAAACCTTCGACACCTTTTCCATCGGAAGACATTTCCACGGTTCCTAGGAAACCAGACGTACTACACGCATAGTGGGCATAGATGTGAATGGAGCCGAACGTTACGGTTGCTACTAGTTACAGGAGTTTCGAGTTCGTCTTGTGATAAATATAGCTTGTATTGTAGCACACTCGGGGGTCTCGTTCTTGTTTGACAGTGTTTCCGAGGTAAAAGCACCAGCCGCGGATCTTTCCTTTGTTCTCGCACGGAGAATATTTCTCTTTCGTTGTGTCGATAATATATCGTATATTTTTCTACGTGCAAAGAAAATGAAAAAAATATCAAAACTGGTATGAAGTAAACGTACCTTGGAGGCATATTATTGAAAGCGAATTTCTCCGGGAAAGAAAATGCACGCCGGGGCTACGCGGCGAAGAATTTGCCTATGATTACATTATCTTAATAAACGAGAGAAGTAGTCGAAACCTCGTCTGAAAAACCTCTCAAACATTATTTATAAGCTGGGCGATAAAGTAAGAATCTTGAAGTTTTCCTATTCGCAATATGTATATAAAATAATCCTTTGAACAGTGGAACAGCACAAAGAGTTACTTCTCGGAACGGACTCGTTCTTTTCGTCGGCGCTTTGCTTTGCGATCAGTTATAAACCCGGCTGCCCGTACGGGTATTTAAACATGGGCGGCGTTAAACGCCTTTACAATATTACGTTTAATACACCAGCTTTTTCGGTTCATGAAGGCTTCCATTGGATATTGTACTACTTTATTGACAGTTCTTTTCGACGTAATCCTGATGCCCTAGATAAAGTTTCTTCTCGTACAACAGTACTACGTATAGTGCTGTTCATATTTAATAGAACCCTTTTTGGCAGCTATCCCTTTAGCAGAAACGTCGTAACGAATTCACATAGTCCTTAATTCGCTCGTACTCGTCACCAATGGCCGTTTCGAGTCGAATAATTCCATTGCGCAAGCTGTCAACGCTCTCCCCCGCCATCTCAAAAGTTATTACATTTTTGAGACTCATATCTCCTGACTAATTTCAGTTTTTTTAGTTAATTTCAGTAATTTCTAGTTTTTTTTTAAATCTCAAGAGTTGTTTTTCGTACATAGCTTAAAGCTTTGAAGAGGCTGTGATGAAGAAGCTTTGAAGGAACTTTAAAGAGTGTATAACCCCCCCAAATTAAATTAAAATTATCACTTCTACATGGTCATGCACCGAACGGTTTGGCGTGTTGGACACACCGGTTCTCGTCAGCTCACCGAAGTTAAGCAACATTGCGCTGGACCAAAGGTTGGATGTGTGACCTTTCACACCAAGGTTCATTTATGTTCGGAAGAGAGGTTGGAGGGTTTGAAGTTAGTACTGCAGCTTCACTCGCCTTTCCATCAACCTCTCAACAGTACGGATTAGTGGAGGAATCCCATGCCGTTCGAGTTGTACCGTCCTTCGGAAGGGACGTTAAGCGGTGGTCCCCTTGGGGCTTTTCGACAGGAGTAGGCTACGTGCCGTCACCGGGCTTCCCCTCTTCTCTGTTAGGTGCATCATCACCCTCGTTATCACCCTATCATTCACCGACGCCAATAGACCAGTTCCTAAAAGCCAGTTGTCTATACAGTGCGTTGTTAAACATGCATAATCAATCTTTCAAGTGATTACCGAAGGAATGTGTCGTATTCAACGTTTATTCCTCATCTATTTTCGCGTCAATCGAGTCGCCGCGCGCGCTGACCAAAATCTTAAATAATTTTTATAAATTCATAGAATTCCCACAATATTTTTTGGAATGTCATTTTAAACTGGTATGATGCATTTCAGTCAACGTGAAAAATGTATTCAACAGTGAAACAGCCCCTTTAAACGTGCTTTCGAGAAAAGTTCCGAAACAATTGCGTCTTTCAAAGTTCCCAATAACTTTCAGAAATGTGAATTTTAGTCTTATAAAGAGGAATAAACCTATTCAATTCTTAAGACCCATATCATCTGCCTAATCTCTGCACTAGTTTTCAATAAAATTGTTAGTAAATGGGTTTAACTGTTAGTTAGATTCACAGCAGCTAAACCCATTTGCTAACAGTTTATTTTGAGGAAGGAACCTAAATTAGAAAGTCTGCTTTGTCATCAGAATGGGTGCGTTTCTTGTGACGACAGAACGGGTATTAGATGATGGCGGTGAGGAAGTTGGGATAATCTTCCAGAGGGATTGCAGCCGCAATCCAGTCCTAGCGGACTTGAATCGCACCGTACGGTTCACGTTTTCCGGAACGTGCGAAAGCCGGCATTTTTCCAGTTTTATGGCGAACGATTTCTTTTGTTGGAAACTGTGATCCGCTAAACGAAAAGGTACGCCTTTAAATAACGGTTGATTTTTGTTTCTAATTGTTTTGTTATGGTATTAAAAGCCGTCAAGATCGACCTTATTGCATTATAAAGATGCCAACCGCTGAAAAACACTCTACTCCTTACCTCTAATGCTGGATAGCGTCGTATTATTTCCTCCATCAACTTTGCAACTTTTAAAAACTATGGCTCGTAAAGTCCGTTCCTATAGAAACAGAGCTTAAAATGGCGTCATTTTCATGATCGATAGTAAAAATGAAATCGCAATAAGGAAGCTTATAGCGAAACGTGGCACCTCCACCAAAGCACCGTCTTTAGTAGACTGGCCTGGGGCTATATATTGGATGGAGAAAAATGCTATTTTAATGGAACGTGGCACCTCCACCCAGGCAACGTCATCGGTTGACTGTCCCAGGGATTTCTCAAATGAGGAAAAAACTTTCCACTAAAACCTGGCACCTCCACCGAAGCATCGTCTTTTTTAGACTAGCCCGGGGCCGTTCAAAGTAAGAAAATTACTTTTCGAGCAAATCGGGCACCTCCACCGAAGCACCAACTGGCACCTCCACCAAAGCACCATCTTTTCTTGACTCTCCCGGAACATTCTCAAAACGAGAAAAATATTTTTCTAGTGAAACGAGGCACCTCCACCGAAGCTTCGTAATTATTTTACTGGCCCGGGGCTTTCTCAAAATGATAAAAATAATTTTTCAGTAAAATCTGGCACCTCCACCCAAAACACCACTGGCACCTCCACCAAAGCACCATCTAGCCTGGAACGTTCTCAAAGTGGGCAAAAGACTTTTCTAATGGAACCTGGCACTTCCACCAAAGCACTGTCTTTATTGCACGGGGGATAATAGACCTATTCCAGCCAAGAAAAGAATACTAGATACACCTACTAAGAAAAGCCCCGTGGGTTGTGAGCCCTATCCTGTCTGGGTTAAATGTCAAAGTCAACTTGTGTCAAATACCCAAATTTGTATCAAATTGGCTTTGGCATTTAACCCGGGCAGGACAGGGCAATCACAACCCAAATGTCTTTTCTTAGTAGGTGTATCTAGTACTATTTTCTTGGCTGGAATAGGTCTGTTTACAAAATGTGTGTCGTTTGGAAGATTGGCAGATTTCAGCCACTCAGAACACATGTCCCGGCTTTGTTTGTGTGTTTATGTTTATGTCGCGTCTTTACTCTTGATTAGTACGTACACTAAATTTTGAAGACTCGTGTCTTCTGTCTAATTTCAGCACTAGTTTTCAAAAAAACTGTTAATTAACTGGGTGAAACTGCTGAAAACTTCTCTAACAAACAAACTGCCAAGCTTTCAGTATAGTTAGCGAAACGTTGGCACTTTGTTTGTAAGTTTTCAACAGTTTAACCCAGTTAATTAACAGTTTTTTTGAGTACGCATACTCCTTGTCATAGATATATCAGTTCCAAATAAAATTGCGGAAACCAATTTATAAGCTTGTTACTGTGTTGGGATTTTCTTTCTGACTTCACCGAATGTCCATTTTATCTGAACGCATTGCTTGTAATTATAATGTCTAATTGGTCCTTCGCTTGTTGGACATCGCGTAATTTGCAACGAGTCGACGAGCTGCGTGCCAGCTGCAAAATAGAGAGGCTACAACCTGATAATCTGCCGCGAGAAACACATTTCGTCTAAACGCAGCCCGGGGCTGTTTCAAAATGAGAAAAAGAGCAGCGTATTGTCAGGAAAAATGTTTTAAAACTAGGTAAAAATGCTAAGAAGTTCACTAAAAGATTTTCAACTGCTCTGCCTGGTCCATGAGGGGCTTCTAGATGACTGCAAATATGACGTGAAAAAAGAACTAAAACAAAAACAATTTCTAGCAAGGCTTACTTGGAATTATCTTATCTAAGAATAATCGACTCTGCCTCTAAAGCTCATTAACTCGTTTGCGTCACTTCAGTTGAAGGATCTAATGAAGCAGACAGCGAAACGTTAGGATTTTGTGGACTTAATGACATTTTTAAAACTGGGTTTAAAAAAAAAAATTGAAAACTAGTGCTACCTTTAGAAACTAGACGTGAGTTTAAGGAAGACTGTACGAATGGGCCACCGCTTGTTAGATTTAAGCGCTTAGCGGTGGTGGCAGTGGATTCCACACTCTGGCAACATTGCATGAAAGAAATTTTGTTTCTTAACAAAATGGCAGCTGAAGTACCTTAGTTTTGCTTAAATATCTATCGACTAATTAACGACGCGTAAAGCAATATTTAGTTGAGAAAATGTGGTGTTATTTCTGTCCGCCATATTAATTTTTGGACTGAAGGCATTCAATGTATTGTAATTCCGAAATGAGTTCAGGTAGCACAATGTTTTTTTCGTTTTTTTGTGTAGAATTTAATTGTCTATTTATACGGAAACTTTCAGCGATTTCTATTGATTAAGAGGTTTCGGACATTCCTCATTAAAGAAATTTATAGCAGCGTCTTTGTCGACTGGTCAAGCTATTCAAAAAAAAATTAATTTAGGACCGTTTAACAACCTTCAGATACGTTAAAATATTTTGTTGTTACTATTTATCGACGATAAAAAAGTCACGACTGTGCTGTAAAAATGTGAGTGTGAGGGTTAAATTGAAGTCATTCGCTTCGATGATGATGATCGCCGTCGGTTATTCATCACCATGCCAACGCCAGTCAATCAGAATCCACAGTTTACTGGTCGAACTCCACATAAACCTTAACCGGACACTGTTAACTGGCCGTTCTACTTCCCTGGCGAGAAATGGCATCTAAAGACCGAATCAACGTTCATCACAAAATAAGAAAATTACTTTTGTGCTCGCCAATAGCTTACCACGTCCCCATCTCGCCATATAACTTCCGACTCGATCTCCGACGTTTACAGCCGAGAAAATTGATTCTTTATTTTCCCACATTGGTTTTATGTGAGAGCTTTAGTCGGGCTCGCCATATAATAAACTCGGAGTTTGGATTAAGGAAGGTTTAATTTATGGAAGCGCGTCGCTCCAAGATGTTTGCAATCAATGTAGTGGGCCTGTGGACTAGTTTCAACTGCCAGTCCAGACCGTTCTACTTCCATGGTTGGCAGTATTCAAAGATAGAAAATTAATCAAAAGGTTCCAACTCGTCAATCATAAAAGAAAACAATTTTTAATTACTCCTGAAAGTACGGTGTATTTTTCCACACAACGTCCCAGAGCGATGTTTAATTATTCATTTAAAATGAATATGGAGTTAGTCGCTGTCATTGTCAGCTACACCCTCGACAAGGATGCAACTAGTTTCATCTTGGCAACAATGATTAATTAATTACTTGATTAATTAGACCACGCAGAAAGAAAATAATGCTTTTCTTGTTACTGCGCGTGTTTCAAAGGGTTATGTATATCGGTAGCCTTAAGCATCCGTTTTAGTATTTTCCCTTCTGTTCCATACTCTTCGCTCTTCGCACTAGAAACTTTTCATGTTTCAAAAGATGTTTTGCAAAAGCATTGCACATGCATTTAACGATTTGCTTCAGTTTTGAGAAGGAACAATTAGTAAAGTAGTACAAACAAACTTCACTCTGATTGTCTTACATTGATTGTCTAACGTTCTCTTTTGAGTTTCGTGCGAGCGGCAAGTGTTCAATTAAAATGGCTCGATTAATAAAAGAATACACCATGAAGAAAGGATACTCATAAACTAAATAGAAAGACAGGGAGAAAAACCCTCATCTGCATAAACTCTTTTCATCGTTCATTTCATTCATTTCATTTAATAGCGTGCTCTCTTATATTTTGAGTGATATTTTAATAGTTACGATACATGCATTTTCTTTGTTTCTGTCTTAGCACAAATTTGAAGATTTCTACCCTCGCTCTGCTTTAATGTTCTTATTAATTGCTCTTTTGCTAACGACATCTTTGAAATTCATTAATTGGCATCGTATAAACGATGTCAAGTTTTCGCGTCAAGTTGAAACATGAAATTATGTTGGCTGAACAAACAAAATAGCGATCGCCTGTTCACCACAAAAAGATTTTCGTTTTCATTTCCGTCATCCTTGCGGCCGATACCAATCGGGTAACCAGATGCAACCCGTGCCACAGGCGCAACGTAAAAATCCTATTCCATTTATTTTTAAAAAGTGTGAGCTTAAAATTTAACAAAATAACTGCATTTATATTCCATGCATGTGTAATAGAGCTAAGTAATGGCAACGTTGCGGAAAAACTAGTTATCAGCTGGTAAATGGTGACCCATTTCAAGGGCGAACGTCCTAGAATCTATAAAACGATAGAGATTGTTTCTGTTTCCACCTAAAAAATGACTGTGTCGTAAACATAAATATTACGGGCTGTTTACGTTCCACTATACCTGCCCATACCGAAACAAAACGAATCAAATTGACTGCCATGAAACGAAACGCAATGAAATATGCAAGGTTTTTCCACTGTTTTACACGTTTAGCCGTGTGAGAAGGTGAAACCGGCACGAAGTTAAGGAACGCAGCTCAGCACATCCTATCCACGTATAAACGTAGCGTGGCTGCTTGTCTTTTCGAACACCCCTAGCATCGCCATTAATCGTCCTAGTTTAGAGTTCCACCACCGGCGCTGCGCCGCCTCGCTTTGCCAACCTGGGATACAGCCAGGAGACACTGATAGATGATATTTGAAGCCTCTGAACCCATTCAGAACAATTCTGAAATCGGGAAACAGACAGCTGAGGTCCCGAGAGGTCGTCAACTATTATGCATCTTCATACGCGTTAGTTCTAAAGCCGTTCATCCGTTCGACGGGGTTTCAGTAGACGCTGTCGTATCGGTGGCGTTCAAAAGCGTATCATGCCAGGCGTGTGGGATCGTTCGTCGACGTCGCTGCCGAGGGTTTCGTACGCACAGCTTTGCCGTTTTTCCACGCTCGCCGGCTACTGGATGTTAAGGGAAATGGAAAAGTCGTGACTTTTGAACACTTTTTAATGATGATGTTGGTAGTATGGGACGTGTTACAAATCGTGCCGGCTATGTTTTTTTTTCTCTAGCAGGAAAAACGACTGTGTTTGATTGCCTTCTAAGACGGCAGCTGGGTAGATTTCTCGTTCTTTAATCATTTTTGTGCAATAGAGCTGTTTGGCATTGATTTTCAATAAGTTATCGCGGAGGTTAATTTCTCTTGGACGCATACGAATTGGCATCGGTCGTGTTTACGATTTGAATTGATATTTTAAGGGTCGATCGGTTGGTGGTTTGCGGCAATGTTCGTGGTTTTCTTTGCGGATTTTTTGTTGTCGTTTTGAATGCCACTGGTTTCAGCGTCTTGTTTAAGAAAATTAATTTCCGTGTAAAAACTTGCAATAACATCGTAATTTATTTCCGTGAAGAAATAACTTGTTTACAAAGGTGACAGCTAAAATATATTAAAAGCGGCATGAATGCCAGCTAGCTAGACGGACCCCTGGAAAGGATAATATTAGTTTGGCACTGTGCAGGATTCCCGGCTCCAGGTGCCCGAGGAAAACACGACGAGACGAGATTTAGTTTGCGAAATTAATTACAGAAAAATGTACACTGTTAAAACAGAAGGAAAATTAAAATGTTCAGAAACCAATGATTGCTAGTTTAAACAATACGCGGTCGCCCTAACTTTTCATCTACCATTAAAACTTTCTCTTGCGGGGTTTTTTTTTGTAATGTTAATGGCCTGTGCAACTCGACTAATGATGTTTGTGAATGAATAATGTCGACTTCTGGATCGAGAGGGAATTTCGGCAGAGAGAGAGAGAGATTCGGAAGCAAAAGTAAAATTTCCCGAGGTTCGCGGTCTTGGCAATTACAACTTTTTCCCCGCAGATTCCTTGGCGTGAGAGCCAAACATTTTATTCAACTGGAAATCAATCTAAATTCCGCACAAAACGAGCGGTTCGTTAATGTAACTGCCGGGTGCCGAAATCACCAAGTCGACGCCGGAAAACGGCCGGGTCAAGAAGCAAACACCGACTTCCGATTACATTTTTAACCCCACTTAACGGAATCCGCCGACACTTAACGGAATCCGCCGACCGCCACAGGCCGGCCGTCAGGAGTTGGTTTTTTTTTTCGACCGTGAAAAGCGATGTCTGGCAGGTAACAATTCGCCAAATTAGAGACTAAAGACTGCAAACCGGCGAGATCGTTATTCGCAACGAACAGCCGGCACATTCGCCAGCGCAGGGACGCGCTTTGCTTGAACAAGATGACTTTTATTCGGTCCGTAGTGGTTTGGTTATGGAAGTCCGTACTTCACCGCAGCTGACCTAATTGTGTCGACAATATAAGGACCTAAGTGTTTCGCTTGATGCTTTAGGGTTCCGTCCTCGCGACAAGCATCATCCAGCCTGGATATGTCTATCTCTCTCTCTCTCGACAGTCCGTTTCAAGCATTATCAAGCGTGTATCTCTCTCTCTCTCTCTCTCTCTCTCTCTTTCTCTCTCTCGACAGTCCGTTTCAAGCATTATCAAGCGTGTATCTCTCTCTCTCTCTCTCTCTCTCTCTCTCTCTCTCTCTTTCTCTCTCTCTACAGTCCGTTTCAAGCATTATCCAGCGTGTATATCTCTCTCTCTCTCTCTCCGCAGTCCGTTACAAGCATTATCCAGCGTGTATCTCTCTTTCTCTCTCTCTACAGTCCTTTCGGGGCTGAGAGTGCATCGGCAAATGTACTCGTCAAAGGAGGTATCCCGTGGGCTTTTTGAATAGGCTGTCAATCACTAGAGGGCATGTGGTGTAAGAGGGTCTGTAGTGAGTCTAATGGCTCGTGCAAAGGTTGTCACTTGTCATATGTGGAAAGGTTTCGACAATGTAACTGGTATGTAAACATTTCAACGGATAACGAATTCACACCACGTACACTCTAGTGATTAGACAGCCTATTAAAAAAATATATCATGGGATACCTCCATTGACTAGGCGATTTGCCGCTGCCCTCCCAAGCCTGAACGGCCTGTAGTCTGAACAACACGGGACAAGCTGCAGCCTGCATGTGGTCACACGGACAAGGCAGAAGGGACATGTTTAAACGGCAGACGCAACAAGATTAGATCACGTCGCTAGATAGGGTTGACGTCTTACGAAAGCGACGAAGCATCTTTCCTACACGCAGTATATCCGTCGCGGTAGGCAGCGTCTCTTTTTCTAGCTGCTGCCCGACCTCTCTCTCTCTCTGTCTCTGTCGCACACGCCACGCGGCGGCGACGGCGACGTCCAGCGAGCGTCGCGGCGCCCGGTCGGCACGTTCCGCAATGCGGAAACAACCCGCGCGACGTCGAGCCTACCCAATCTCGAAACAAATGAAACGCACCCCCCCCCCCCCCACGCCTCTCGCGCGCGCATTTCGCTCCTAACTCACACGGCGTACGAAATAACACACACACACACATATTACTACACACTGAAATGGAACACATAATCCGCGTGATTGTTATGTATAGCAACGGGGAAATCTACCGCGAACGCACGCCCGCCCGGGTTTCGGGTTTCGGGTTTCGGGTTTCGGTTTTCGGTTTTCGGGGCCGGGCGATCAACATGCTGGATGTGCGGACTTGTGGCCGAGCTCCTTGTTTTGGACTCGAAAGTTATTGGGTGTTGGGTTGAGGAGGGGGGAGGCGGGGGGGCTTCAACAAATTTACAGCATATTTACACACGGTAGACGAGCGGTAATGGCGGTTCGCGACTGTGTGTGTGTGTGTGCGTGTGTGTGTGTGCGTGTGTGTGTGTGCGTGTGTGTGTGTGTGTGATTTTGTGTGTGTGTGTGTGTGTGTGTGTGTGTGTGTGTGTGTGTGTGTGTGTGTGTGTGTGTGTGTGTGTGTGTGTG
>QKMV01000967.1:7655-17696 GCA_003287335.1 Lednia tumana
TTATTAATGGTCTTATCGACAAAAATAAAGTTTAGTCCAAGATTACACATGACAAACGACAACATTACAAATGTTTGGTAATGTTCCGGAATCTTTCCAACATTACAAATGTTTGCATTTGCGCTCGCTCATCCGCGCGTGCACCATAGCGTTTTATTCGTTTTCGTACCTGAACGAGCAGCCAAAAATGAAGTGAAGCCAGGCTAGAGGCGCACGCTATTGTGACAAACGCCTCTCATCAATAAAGTCAAATTTGTGAAACACCTCTATGTTCGTGTAAGCACATCTTTCCCCCACCCTGCGATGCGGGTAGTCTATTCGCGCGTCGTTTAGGCGCAACGTGAACCGAACTTTGAGCTTTTAGGGCGCGAAAGGAACAGTAAAAATATTGACATACGTGGATTGGTTTTCGACAGCGGCCATGCGACGCGCTATAGCCCGCGCCACGCCACGCCACGCACTAGGCGAGGGTTCAACCTCATGGTGAACCAGCGATAAGGGTGGCTGGTTCACCACTGGTTATTTAGGGGATGTAAAAGAGTCAGCTTCCACTTGCGTGCTGTCTATAAAAGTTTGAGCAGATATGAGATGGCATTGTGTAGTTTGGTGTTTTATTTTCTCCGCTTCTTATAGAGATGTCTGCATGGAGAAGTCGTGTTCTTCAGGAGATGTCAATATCATGCTGCATGTCGTAAAATTGAATGAAATGTTGGTAGGCTGAAACGAGGATAATGTTCAAATCACCAGTCTTAGTGTGTTGGTTCTGTGATGGATTAACTTAAAAATCTAGACCTAAAAGTCGATCTCTGGAAATGTTTTGTACTATAGATTGGAAACAGGTCTGGCCTGATATTTTATACGAGTGCAATACGGAATGGAACCACGACGCGAGTTTTCTCCCCTGGAATGTTCTACTCGGCTGGCTTACAACTTGCCTGCACTTAGCTGGATAAGAATCTCTCAAAGAAGGACCCAGAAGCAGAGTTGTTTGTTCCAGCTGGAAACACATACACTCGTGAAACAAATTGACGAATAAAAAGCGAAGCACTAGGGGTACATAAATAGCCTGCTTCATATGTTTGCATGCAGCTACGATCGAGCAATATTCTTGGCAAAGCGCGAGAAAAGTTGGTGCAAATTGGACGTGGACACTGTAGTAGGCTAATAGACGGAAATGCTCACTCGTGTGAAACAAGACTCTTCCTATTTGAGCAATCGCTTGTTGATTTAGCCTCCTGCAGCCTGCCTGCCTGCAGGCGGCGGGGAAAGAAAATGATAAATGTGAGCATTTGCGAGCTGCTTCCCTCCATACATATTTCAAACGCTTCATATAACATTTATATCGCGTCAACATGTTTTTATATCTTGCATACCTTTTAACTTTTTCACATACTGCCGTATTATATAGGCACGAGGAAATAAATAATGCACCGAGTACAATTTGTTGGGATTAAGCGTTGACTATATACTTTTTGTATTGTTATGCCAAGAATATTGACATTTGTAATGCAGTTCATTCCATTGTCATAAGTTACGTGTTGCGACAGTGAATTCACAGTTTTTTTGTTCATTATTTTTAATTTTGATAAGCTTAAGTAGTTAGGTATTATGTATGAAGTAGTTGTGAAACTATTATTTCAAAGAGATTAAATGGCGATGAAAGTTTACCATGCATAAACTTCCAAAAGAGATTAATAAATTTAGCTTAAACCATCACTTAAATTGGGTGAATAAATTTCAGAAATGAAATAGTAAAACCGAACGGTTTGGCGTTTTGGATACACTGGTACTTGTAAGATCACTGAAGCTTCGCAACTTTGCGATGGACCAATGGCTGGCTGACCATTTATACCATGGCCCTATTCTGATCGGGGTGTCAGTCTCGAAAGATTCTCGTTGACGGGAAATCTCGTTTACCGTGTTAAATCAAATGGTAAACGAGAATTCCTGTCATCGAGAATCTTTCGATGACTGGTCACCCGGAAGAAAGGTTGGAGGGCTTGAAGCTAGTGCAGCAGCTTCACTCCCCTAGAAATCAACCTCTTGACAGCACGGATTGATGGAGGAATCCCATGGTGATCGAGTTGTACCGCCCTTTGAAAGGGACGTTAAGCGGTGGTCCCCTTGGTGCTTTTCGACAGGAGTAGGCTACGTGCCGGCACCGGATTTTCTCTTTTCCCTGTTAGGTTCATCACCACCCTCATTATCACCCTATCATTCACCGACACCAGTGAAGCAGTCCCATAGAGCTAGTTGTCAATACAGTGCCCCGTTGAAAATAACATAAAAAAATAGTAAAGTGGACGTTGGCGACAATTTTTCAACATTAGTCAATTATTATAACGATTCGTGAGTTGATCGATCTCATATCGAATGAGTTGAGAGAACTCAATTCAATCCCATCTTTATCGGCCAAGACCTTTCACCTGTGGAAATGAACAGAGGTGATCTCGCAGAAAGAGGAGAAGGCGCTAAAATTGAATCTCGCAATGAACCGGCGTCTCAATCGTCGGCTGCAATTTCGCGCGAACAAATCGCTTGGCGAAACGGAATCGAACGCGGCGTCTGACTGAAATATTGAAGGAATCCGTCGACCTCTTTTCATCGCGCCACTCGCGATTACAATTGATAACTTTCAGACAATCGCTCCGAGAGTTTAATAATAAAAAGAATCGACGGTCAGATATGAGAAGTCTGGGCAAAACGTGTTTTTCTTCACATGCAGTCGAGGAGAGTCGAGCTATCCTAGATTTCAGGACGCCGTCTCGGAAGACCTGGTTGCCTCCAAAACCAAAATTGATCGACAAACTGGAAAAGATTACAAACTTAAAGCCATTTAAACTGCTAGTTTAATCGTGAAGAATATTAATATCAATTTAAAAATGTCTGTCTGATAAAGGGACCAACCCCCGGAGCTCCAGATTTCATAACCGTTGCTCTTACCATCTAAGCTAAACAGAACTGACATTTCTGAAATAAAATTAACCTCTATGACTGGTCGATCCCACAAGAAGAATTTAACAAAGAGGTTTTGACATATTCAAAGATCGCTCTGGAACAAGTGATGCTATGCTGCAATCCACGCAATCACATGCAATCAACATCACTTGTTTCGGAGCGAGCTTTGAGTTATTTTGAAGCCTCTGTAAGTTCTGTTTATCTCAGATGGTATCAGAAACTGTCATGGAATCCGGAGGTATAGGGCTCAATTTTCTCGAGCAAACAGACAGTTTTGAAGTGATATTAATACGCTTCATGATCTTCACACGGTGTATGAATGACAACAAAAACGCTGAATCACCAAATGCATACGATACCGACATGAGACGTGCGTATCAAATGCGTGGTATGAAAGTGCGCGTGACTGCTGTGATATTCGGGCAAAAATACAGTGTCAATCGCTTAGTTTAATCTCCCTCCAATAGATGGCATTTGATGGCGTATTGAACGAAAAGTGTCCCGATTTAAAAGCTGGAGGTCGAGATGGAAATTGATCTGCGCCCTTTTTAAGCCCCGTCATGCAAAGATTCATTCGAGTTCCACCTCAAAGGGAGCACGAAATCCATTGCCGATTGCCTGGGCTTAGCTGGGACTAATCACGGAAGTATGAGATGAATAGTGTACGGAAAATGGTACTATTTGGCGGAAATTCTGCATGAAATGTCCTTATTAAGCTGTTGTAGGTATTGAAACCGGATTTGATGTATAGTTGTTAGTTTTAACAAGACACAAGAGACTGGAGGTCCACGTTTAACTACATGGGAAGTGTTGAATAGAGAAATATCACAAACAGTCTCGTAGTAACTAATATCTCTCAGGCATAGCCCTAACTAGCAAACGAACCAGCAGAATACAAATATAGATTGTTGGCACTTTTCAAAGTTTCAATCCTCTTGTTTATTTACGTATGTTATTGTACTAACAATGAACCAACATGTGTAATATGGAGGTACGAGTCGAGAGGAAAAAAATGTATCAAATATTCCACAGCCGAATCCATCAATAAGGTAGGAGAGGAAAATGACATCGGAAGGAAAACCTATCTGAAAATCTATAACAGATGCAGACCAAACGGAGACGAAGGGCTGCGTGCAATTTCCCTTCCCGCTGTGACGGCAAGGTGAATGCGCGCTTTGAATCCAAAACCCACACACACCCACTCACCCACACGCGCGTACGTCTTGTAACTCTTCGCGACATGATTGTGTGTGTTAAATAAATCGTGAGACGTTATAAGAACAGATGTTGCCTCACATGTCATATATTATTGTCATTTTGGACACACGGACGTTTATGGTGTAGGATGTAGTTTAGTAAAAAATACCGCTTATTTGTCCTGCTCAATGGAAACTCATTCTTTATACATTGCATGTGGCTGCATACACATTTCCAAACTTGGCGATCTAACTTAGCACTCCACTTGTTGAGGCTGAAGGCACGCGATCTATCGTTTGAGTTCCAAAACAGTTTGATTTCACCGACATCACGTCTCAATCGGAGAGATAGTATGTAATAGTTATGAAACGCGCAGGGTGGAAAGGATAAACGCAAGCTGCAAAGTGGATTAACACCGACAGTGTATTCGCCGTCAAACTGAGAAAACTCAAAACTGGCTGAAAAATTACAAAGTATAAACAGGAAGACGGGGAAATGAAAAGTTGGGACTATTCGCATGGCCAATCTTCGTACCGCGGATGGTGACGAAGATTTTTTTGTAGGTCAGTGGAATTTTCCTTGCGCTATTGCAGCACAAGCAAAAAAGTTGTTAAACTCACTTTAGTAATGGCGTGGTCGTCAACAGACTCAAACAAGGTGTATTGTTTTGTGCTTCGTTGAAATAATATTACATACTTTCGGATAGTTTGGCATGGTTTGGCATGACTTGGCAGAGGACCTAAGGTCGTTCTCCGTCGAGGTGAATATGTTAGGTTCATCTAAAACATTAGGGTTAGAATTCGCTGGGAAAATGGTTTATCGTCCAGAACCAGGGGTTCGCGTTCGCCCAAGAAGTGGTGAAGACACAGTTACATTAAAAAAAAATGTTAATAACTGGGTTAAAATGCTGAAAGCTTCTAATAAACCAGCTTATACTGGCAGTTTATTTGTTAGAAGTTTTCAGCAGTTTAACCCAGGTATTAACAGTTTTTTTTTTAACTATAGTGCTGAAATTAGGCAGGAGACATGAGTCTTAAAAATTTAACACAGTTACATCTTTGCTTCGAACCGGTGACATTGACCCTCCCATTTAAGTGACATTTTTGATGATTTTGAAGGTGACATGTTTAGTAATGCGCTTCAATTGTTTTGCGTTTGTTTTCCATGTCAACTATAAATGAGGCATGTGTATTTAAGAGGGAATATGTTAGAGAGGTCATAAATTCGATACCATATTGCGGCGATCAATCTTATCGCTGTGCGATTAGTGATAACATAAGAACGAATAATCCATGTCAATACCATATGCGTTGCATTTGAAGTCCAATGAATGACCTCTCAGTTGATGAAGCTGAAATCTGGCTGGTGTAATCTAGACAGACTGCCCCTGCCTATTTATCTCGGCACGGTATGATTCCAGAAGCTGACTAACGTATATGCTGGACCATTTTCGCATGATTGATACTAAGTACATTCATAGCATGGCCGGATGCAGAAAATAAAGTGTATTACGGACGGGAGGTAAACTATACGAATCTCTGCTGGAGAAAAAAGCAGCCCTATTGAATAAATTTTCACACTTCGTAAATATGAAAATAAAACGTTCGGACGCGTTTGATAGATCGCCAAGCTAGAAATGAAAAATAACCTGTGCCTTTTCTTTTGAAAATTGCCGGATAAAATATAAATCTTGTGCAAAATAAAATTGTGCAAAGTCAAAAACATTGCTTGAAGTTAAATTGCAAAACGGTTTATCAGCAGGGAAGGCCTTTCTGGTGGGAGTTAATGTTATTCGAAATTTTGCTAATTTTTAAGAAAGCATTCTACACTACATAGGAACCTGCAGAAAAATCCTTCCGATGATAAAAATTGTAATAGATCAATCTATTACACATGTATTTTATTACACATTTATTTCACGGTCTTTACATTATACCTTTAAACACATGTATCAGCAGAATGCTGAGTAAGCTACAAGCTATCGCTCGCCAGCCCAGCGTGACACGAGCAGTGTTATCACAGCCTCCATTCCATCAACATCTAACACCAATTCCGACTAATCACCCTGTATTACTTGCCCCTCAATAAATATCGACTTGTGCGTTCATCAATCGACAACTCGTGAAGTGACTGAAGACTACCCTGAATAACTCTACCTTTTCCAGTCATCTCCTCCTCCTATTCTACAATAGCTGCTAACTCAACTACGGGCCAGCGCTACCAGAACTACCCTCTACTTCCCGGGTTAGCAGACTATTACAAAACGTTGCAAATTTCACCAAGCGATTTTTCTGACATCTTGGACGTACTTTAACTGGTTCAGCCAATAAGAGAATTATTGGATATCATAAAAATAATCTTAGTAAATCGTTTGCCATGGTGGTTTCTAGAGCCGTCGATGAATGTTTTCAAGTTTTTAACGGTTTTTGACTGTTTGTGCGAGGAAAACTCGCAGGAACTCCAAAGAGAAGTATCCTGAAGATGGCAGACAGTCCATTGCCGACAGGCTGACCGTCGAGCAGCCAGGTCCGTTTCAGGTCCTAAAAACTCATAAAAACAGCAAAACCGAAAAATGAAACACTTAAAAAAACGTACCGTAAATAATTCTCGTGCTCGATTGACTGAACCACCAACGCCATGAAGAGTCCCTGATATCGTTAGCTTTAGGAATCTCACGCAATCTTGCGGCATTCTGGTATAAGATCGAGAGTGAAGATCCCGCAATAGCCGTTGCGGCATTTTGAGCAAGGTTTCCCCAAAAGAGTGCATTAGTTCTTAAAGGGTGTCCATCCCATGCTGATGTTGAATCTTGTGGTTCTCCGCAGTGCCGTGGCCGAGGGTATACCCGTGGACAACCCTCACTTCGTGCTGCTCTTCTTCATCACGCAGCTGTTTCTGCGCGAGCTCGGAAAGTGCCATCGTCTGGTGCAGGTCATCCCCATGGACATGTCCGGCTACTATGGTGAGTACAGCCTCGAGTACATCCGGTTTCACCCCTGCCGCGAGCCGTGTAAGGTTGAATGGGACCGCACATCGAACTAAACATTCGCTGTCGGTACACACTTGGTAGTTTAATACAATTAACTTCTTGTACAAAATTGCAAACGAACCAAAAGAGAAATGGTGCAGGGCTCACAAGGTCATGGTGGCCTGTCTGCGAGAAGAAGAAAATTAGAATAAAATAAGGAACATTATCAAGAAGTTATGTAAGAAAGTTAAGTTCAAGTGGCAACAACAGGCAGCATAACATGGAATTGTTGCTTACTTGGAAGTGAACATTTTTAATTCAATTTTAATAACTTTATAACTACTTAAAGCTAACAAATTTGGTAGAACCAAACTGAATATTTTAGGCACCTTTTTCTCTTTGCCCTCTTTGGCCATATTTATTTATGTACGGCTGGATGTGAATTGTAAACTTATTGAGCAAGCTTGGTCAAGCTAGAGCCGAAAGATTTTATTCGATTTATTTTGATGTATTTTGATTTATTTTGATTTGATTTTTTTTTCTGATTTAATGTGAACCCGCTATTGTGAATGCAGGAACGATTTGCTAGTTCGGAAACATTCGGTATCACTTGGGCACTTCTTCTTATAGGCAGTACAAGAGTAGGCAGTGTAAGAGTACGCAGTGTAAGAGTAGGCAGTGTAAGAGTACGCAGTGTAAGAGTACGCAGTGTAAGAGTACGCAGTGTAAGAGTAGGCAGTGTAAGAGTACGCAGTGTAAGAGTAGGCAGTGTAAGAGTACGCAGTGTAAGAGTAGGCAGTGTAAGAGTAGGCAGTGTAAGAGTAGGTAGTGTAAGAGTACGCAGTGTAAGAGTAGGCAGTACAAGAGTAGGCAGTGTAAGAGTACGCAGTGTAAGAGTAGGCAGTGTAAGAGTAGGCAGTGTAAGAGTAGGTAATATAAGTCACTACGCAGCCGCGCGGGGGGCTGGCGGTAGTAGAAGTAAAAAAAGGGTCGCAGGTGGCGTAGTCAGAACTAGAAGAGGCAGCACTAGAACGTCCCAAAATTTTAACGACTCACTGTAATGCATGGCTCATTTGAAGACAACCATTTTTGAACGAATTATGTTGATATATATTTACACCTTCCATAAAAGAACTATAATAAAAAGCACGTGCAAGTAAAGAGATGTCTGAGAAATCAAACTTCGACCGAGTCCATCCAAAGAAAATAAAAAATGCAGCATTCGCAAACAAATCGATTAACACATTGCAAAGTTTAGGTTTAGGTACATCTTTGATCGGGCATCTAAACATTTATCTAGTTGACTCTAGAGCCACATTACCGACAGTATAGAACTCATGCGTCCCTGCGCCGGCTTTAATAATGATTGGATCCAATTTCTACCACCATTACAGCAGCCGACCCAAGCCAAATTATGCCAAACCAAACCAAGCCAAACCGACACCAGCCAAACGATGCAATGCTGCACAGTTGGTTCGATTTTTAACTCGTTCTGTGGATCCGGACCGTGATGCCATGTAGGTTTCCCTCAAAGAACCAAAAACGCCCCCCCCCCACCCCTCACATTCAGTATTTTTGTGTTCCTCTCCTTCGGAAGGGTCAAGTGAAAACGTTGCTTTGTGAAGCCAAAGAAAAGCTTACCCCCTGCAGCCATTGGCAGATAACAACATTCTCGTTATAACATTCTTGAGACTGCGTTGTGCGTTGTGCGTTGTGCGTTTTGCGTGGGGTATTCTACGATTTCGCGATATCGTTTTCTTCTTTCAGTCAATTAGTACCGACATATTGCTCCATCTCGACGAAAAAATTGATGGGAAGTATGATATATACCACGAGCTCTCGTATTTCGTACTTTGCGAAAACAAATCAAATTCTATCAACTGACTGCATCGATCAATCATCGATCAATCTTTATCAATCAATTACTTTTTATACAGCTCGAAAGAAACCGGGCACTGCTCTGTTCAAGTTTTGAGCTCTGAACGAAGCCGTCAACTCTTATTATAACTCATGAGTCTGACCGTTTGCGAAAGAAAAAAGATTGTGCTTGTCTAGCATAACATTGTCTACCATAACAATATCTTCCCGCACCACTCCAGGGGGAAGGCAATATCCGGTAGGCGGTTTTTTGCTCACAATCTTACCAGATCTGAGAATAATTACTTTTTCAGCAGAATCATTTCACACCTGAAGAATTAAACCACATAGTTTACGAAACGTTTCAAACGTTTTCGCGGATTTTAGATTTTTAGATTTTTGAAACCCAGTCTGAATATGCAAAACTCATTTTTTAGTGGAACTTTGTAAGTCGCTTAAACTATTTTTCAAGTAAAGGTCGGGGTGCCTATAGATACACTGGTAGAAGAACAACGGGAATTTATAATTAAAAAAAAATAATAACAATAATGTAATACTCTGAAACAATTCATACCAGCAAAACCAATGTACGTGGTCCAGAAACAATTCTCCGTTCAAAAAAAGTACAGACAAAACTTGATTTCTTTCCACCAATTTTACACGCAAAAAAGACAATTTTGACAATTAGCAAACATTCAATAAACACTCTAAAGTATGAATACGTACAATCCATTGTACACCAAATAAATGAACCATCGTCTGAGATTTTTTCTTTTTTTCTGCTTGTGTCGTTGTTTTTCTGAATCACTTCTACTTTCAAGTGGAATTCTTTCATGTTTTATTCTTTTAACCAAAAAGAAACAAACAAAAAAGAACATCCTTAGTGCCTAAATGTTCGTTTTTCACCTTGTATTCATTTCATCTAATCGAATTCATCTCATTGAGCCTGAATTCATCTCATGGAGCCTGAATTCATCTCATTGAGCCTGAATTCATCTCATTGAGCCTGAATTCATCTCATTGAGCCTGAATTCATCTCATTGAGCCTGAATTCATCTCAT
>QKMV01000968.1:0-11506 GCA_003287335.1 Lednia tumana
ATGGACCTTGGTATGGATGGTCACCCATCCAACCTTTGGTCCACCGCAATGTTGCTTAACTTCGGTGATCTCACGGGAACCGGTGTATCCAGCATGCCAAACCGTTCGGTGTTCTAGCTTTTTGATCGTTCAACAAATTTGATACATTTTATTTGCTAGGAACAAGCGATTAATTGAAGCACTGGAAAATTTCGTATTTTCTTTGAGAAACTTCATGGTGCATGTTATGAGTGATATTCTATTTCGCATCACGATCTCGTTTCCTCTCATCCATCCCTCCGGCCACCTCTTTTCAATCTAGTTGCAATCTGTCACGCAATTTTTGTAAACGTGTGTTTATATCTGCATTCACCTCGAGGCCTACGACACAGCTACAAGGCGTAGAGTGATTTCTACATTAATTCATTCTCCATCCTAGAGACGCCCTCATGTAGGGTTCAGTTTGTTGCATTTTGTTTTCTTGTGCGGCGAGAAGCATGCAAAAATGCTAATAAGTGCAAGCTCATCCAGAAACGTGCACTGAAAGCGGTCTGAAGTAACGGGCAACAAAAATATTCATTACGTTACGTAGGCAGTTTGTAAATTGAATATAACTAATAATAATGAATAAAGATGAACGAGGTAATTATTGTGAAAAATTGTAAATGGATTTATTCATGCAGATAAATAGCGCTTTCGTCGTCCGCGTTTGCATGTTAAATAGCACATCTGATTAGTTGTGTGATTGCCAGAATTAATTAACGCATCGTGTTAACAAATTATTTATTTGAAAACTTATTTCCTTGAGATTCCATCGCTCCAATTATGAAAATGATTAACTGTTAGTCGTTACACATATCCCTTGAGTGGTATATTAATAAAAATACTTTGTGTGATGTAATTTAGAATGCGATATACATCTTTCGTCAGTGCGAATCTTGAAGTCAAGTAAGTTTCTGAATCGTTGCGCAGAAGTCGGTATACGGAGTGATTTCGCGCAGGACTTAGGGCCTGAATTACATGTCTAGCTAGTGACTTAGCCAGAGGACAAGCACGAGGCCAAATTTTATGTCCTATTATTTAGCATGGCTGCTAGTCAGAGGTTAACTAGACTGGACTTAAGCCACCCATTGTAATACCGACCCTTTATAGCCTAGGTCAAAGATACTATACCTTCGGTCAAGCCATTGAATTTAGAGAGTATTTCTAGCATAAGGTAGGCCAGCCATCATGGTGGCTAATTCCGATATATCGCAATGTGAGGTTCACCAACTTACAGAAGAAAAATACACCGACATGTTAGCTCATAGAGATTCTAGAGTGTTTAGCGGGGCGGCACGCTAAGCGCTCGGTGTATTCTCGCTATAATTTGGTATACTATTCTCCTTTCAGTTTATTTATGTTAATTATTTGTGATGCGATGAAGATACGAAGAGAAAAATACTAAATACATCAACTAAATATCCCGCTCAAGAAGTGAGCTCAGTTTTTGTTTGGGATGTTGGCGAATCTGGTCAGTGTGACCATTATGGCTTATACTTTAACCTGGAAAAACTGTAGCCGCTACCGCACGCTCGCTCCCTCGTTGATCTCTCCGCTCGCGTTACGTCTTAATAAAATAACTAAGAACTTAAAAGCTCTAAATAACTGACAGCGAAAATTTTTCCTCGTTGTTTTTATGAAAAAGCGTTTAGAATTTGAATTTTACGTGCGGCTTGCTTTCCAATTTTACGTTTCGAAGGAAAAAAAACCAATGAGCCTCGAATTGGTGCGATACCAAAAAGGAAGCGTCATACGACTTGTCAGTCGCTATCTTTTTCATCCATCTTGAATACGAATTCAATAACGTGTGGGGCATGAAATTATAGTCTTTAAAAAAGTTATAGAAGCATTTTTTGTTTGTATTTGTACTACCTAATGTTCATACCAGTGTGAGAAACGGAACTTGTGATGAAATACTTCACGATCTTTTACTATGTGTCGTGACTTGTGACTAAGAATGAATGTTACTTGGCAACAATGCCATCCAGATCGACAAGTAACTGGCTCTCTTTATAGTAGTTTTAGTCACTAGGTGCGTCTGATCACGTTGCCTTTGACCGACGAAGGCGGTGACCACTGCCAGCCTTCCCATTAGCGGAGAGCTAGGTAGTGGTACAGTCCACGAAGAAATAAACCATCTAAACCCAGCGTATGGCTGTTCTGTTGCATCACTGTATACCTATCTATGCGGTGGAACAGAAGAATGTCGGTTCCTTGTCAGTTGTAACGCATGCCGCATGCCTGAAAGGTGTGCCAACGAGTAGTGAAAAAAATCTCATGGAACTGAATGACTATCATTTAGACTATTTATGATTTAAAGACAAATTTCTTTATAATTTCATAAACACACGCTCTTGGCGTACTTTGAATTACATCTATAACCAAGCGTTCTTTTCTTTTAAAAATAGATTATGTAAAAAAAAAGCTGGCATCGCTCAACTGCACAATGTGTAGTGACTGGAATTGATATATGACGGAAATTATCATACACATTTATTCATAATACATGCGTTTCCATCAATAAAAACTAATGACTAGAGATGGATGCAGAAATGAGCCACCTGTGATCACGATTTATGAATGAATTCGCTGAAATAGAAACACGTAATGAATAAAATATGACTATTGCGAAGTTCTGAACGAAATGGATTACCATGTCGTCGTTTAAATAATTTCTGATCCCAATTCCAGGATTTGTTGTGCCAGTTTTGAAGAAATATCTTGACAACTGAAGATTTTAATAGGCAACGAAAGAACATAAACAAGCACTTTGAGCTTTGGTGTTGATAAATAATCAAATAGTTTTAGAAGCAACTGCAAGCAAGACGCACACGCCCCATGAAAAGAGGGGTTGTTTTTCTCACTTTGCACGTGCCAATCGTTGTGGTCGGTATATTCTCACACGAGTGACACTGTGGTGTGACAAGTGGCTGCGAAATAGGTATCTTAGACATCACATCACGTCGCGTCATAGATCGTTGTCATCAAGACATATCAAGCGGATTGATATCAGCATCCCGAGGTACCAGCTTGTTGATGGGATTGTCCACTAGAGAGGAATGTGGAAGCCAGAGGCAGGTGGAACTAACAGATTTTTAGCTTCTTCAAGATCTAGAGTCACAGCATCCAACGTAACCAGTGTTTACTACGTTCCACTTTACCATGGCATAGGTACTTATACATTCTGATCTCCATATTATAATATGCCTACGCTCGGTTGTAAAATGATTCCAATGGGTCGCGTAGTAGACTATTGGATGTACCAGCTCGAAGATACAGTATGAAAGAAGTTCTAGTCCACCTTTTACGATGACACCGCTCATTAAAGGTATCGTAAAATCTCATTTTTATCACATTCTTTGTGGATTGAGATGTAAGAATTTTAATTGTTCAAATGAATCAAAAAGCCAAAATCAGTCAGGTGTGTCGGAATTTGTTCGAGAACGAAATATGAACTCTAAAACTCCTCTCGATATCGTGACATACCTTTAGCACATTTTCATTTAGACCTACGAAGTTCATTCAGTTTGGCCTCATCTTCCAATGAAGATATTAAGCTTCAACGCTAAAAATAAAAACTTGTTGTTAGAATTTAACACAACGCTTCCATGGAATATTATAGAAATAGATTATTATCCTCATCTTGATAAACATGGATCAATACGCCCGCGTTGCGCTCGGTCCAGAGACTGTAGTACTTGTTACCCTCACTAATAAGTCTTTTACGACAATGTTATTAGACTATGGGCCGTATTCAGCCGTCAATAAGTGACTGCTCACTATGCTACTTGGTAATCAGCTTCCTCATTGGCTGTCCCCAAGAGTGACGACTATGAATATGGCCCTAAGAAACGCTGTGATGCACACGTCGATGAGCGAGCGCCGAGGCGAACTTATATTTTAGACATGATTTTTTTTAAAGTCTTTACTATACTATACTCTACTATACTATAGTACTCTACTACTAGTATAGTAGTATACTACTATACTTTACTATAGATCCAATTTAATTGTGAATTAGGGCTTCCACTCGTTAAACTTCAGCTTACTTAATTTCCATCACGTCTAATACGAGCAATAATAAACGAAGGATGTCGCAAGGAAACAATTGCCATTAACACTTCCCCATCTCAATTTTAAGGAAGAACTTATACAAATTTTCATTACACGTGTATAAAAAAACTACTGACTTGACTTTCCCTAAAATCGTACACAAATTTTCAAATCAATCGAACCTTCCATTTGGGCTGTATAGAAAGGACACAAACAGGGGGAAATGTTTGAAGGGAAATTTCCTCATGAGTTGTGCCCGTGCGTAGAGTGAAGACGCTACGCTCGCTTCGGCTGTTCAAAGCTTTGCATCGCTTTTCTTAACTTCGAATACGTACGAAGCTAAAACTGATTTACAAACTGAGTTTGAATACTAAGAAATCCACTAAAATGTCCCAACATTCCGTAAACTAGATAAGTGAACGTCATAGTATACGAAACGCTGGAAAGGTAATAGTGGACTTCTCAGCACTGAAATCAAATCAAGTTTGTACATTTAGTTTTTTTAAAGGTAGGAAGCTATTTTTCAAACACAGTTGCTCTGCGTTTTCCGCATGGGATTTAAAATTTTTGTTTCAAAGTGCCTAGCATTCACAGAAACTTACGAGTTCTAATTAGATATTATAGGCATCGGATATCAATGGATTCCCTAGTTCAAAACTTTATAGTTGGTTCCATAAAACTTTTTTGCGGACAAAATATTTTCCCTGCCTCAAGCTCTACAGGTATACAACATATACATACTAGAGTACTGCCGGAGTAGTGCCGGGGGAAGGAAGACGGTTTTACCAACGCTTTAACTTCAAATGAGTGTGTTTAACTTAAACGAGTGAACCAACAAAACCTTACAATTTCGTCAAACTTTAAACCAAGAAAATAATACAGAAAATACAATTTAGACTTTGATGGTTTAACTAGTCTCCTCGGTACGTAAGACTAGGGAGAGAATTATTTTATGCCCACAAAATAATACTAATTTCATCAATATTATTGTTTTGTAAAGAATTTACAGCCAAAGAGAATTTTAAGCAAAATGCACGTAGATTCAAATCAAACTCCACTTTCTCCTCCAGAAATATGGTTCCGAGCGAATAACTGAATAATCGTGCGGTTGACTACTGGCGGTGCACTAACACTGCTTGCATTTCCATGCACTCCGCTGCAGAAAGTTGTTTCATGTTTCGGTTGAAGCCAACAATCGTGCCTTGGGTGCTGCAGATAGCCAATACATCTTTGTAACATGTACAGAGTTAAATCAATGGTATCGAAGATTTAAAGAATGCATTCATTCCATTGATATACGCCATGGTGCTAGCTGTTATCGATGGTTAGTTTGCCAATACAACGCGCCAGCCGAGACCTAAATACCATGTAGGTGCTGCTTATTAATATGTAACATTCCATTTGATCCATTTGGGTTCAATGTTTGAACTCTAAAGCCTTCTGCCACTTGAATGTGCAGTATTACCCATGTCGTTATAATAATATGTTATATGTTAAAATATTACGAGCTTATATTGTGTGGTACAAATATAACGTGCATATAAGCAATTATAATTTGATTTCATATCTGTGGATATTGTCGGTAATTGTCTAAAGCGTACAGGAAAACATGAATGAAACAATTGATTTCCGTATAAAGTTCTTTAGACTCATCTCTATCATCTAACCTTAAAGCACTATAATAGTTAAAAAAAACTACAAACTGGGTTTGAAATTTGAGTGTTAAGAAATCCACTAAAACTTTCTCACCGTTTCGGAAGCGTTTCACCCCCGAAGAAGCAAATGGCGTAGTTTACAACACGTTGGGGAAGTTTTATCGGCTGATTTCGCATTCAAACCCATTGAGGTTTTTTTTAATTGATTCCTTAATTTCTTCGTTTCTTCTTTCACGGGATATCTTTATGCGCAGCACCTTTGCAAATCCGTAACAAACAATGTTTCAATTAATTAATTGTTCCAATTAATTTATCGACGTTTGGGAAGTTTTAACGAATGACTTGGCATTCAAACCCAGTATTTTTTTTATTGGTTCTTTAATTTCTTCGTTACTTTTTTCACGGGATATCTTTATGCACAGCACCTTTGCAAACCCGTAACACACAATTTTTCAATTAGTTAATTGTTCCAATTAATTTATCGACGTTTGGGAAGTTTTAACGAATGACTTGGCATTTAAACCCAGTATTTTTTTTATTGGTTCTTTAATTTCTTCGTTACTTTTTTCACGGGATATCTTTATGCCCAGCACCTTTGCAAATCCGTAACAAACAATGTTTCAATTAATTAATTGTTCCAATTAATTTATCGACGTTTGGGAAGTTTTAACGAATGACTTGGCATTCAAACCCAGTATTTTTTTTATTGGTTCTTTAATTTCTTCGTTACTTTTTTCACGGGATATCTTTATGCCCAGCACCTTTGCAAATCCGTAACAAACAATGTTTCAATTAATTAATTGTTCCAATTAATTTATCGACGTTTGGGAAGTTTTAACGAATGACTTGGCATTCAAACCCAGTATTTTTTTTATTGGTTCTTTAATTTCTTCGTTACTTTTTTCACGGGATATCTTTATGCACAGCACCTTTGCAAACCCGTAACAAACAATTTTTCAATTAGTTAATTGTTCTGATATAATAAATCTTTTGTGTCATAATTGCGAGGGCTGAAATTATTCACAAAAAACACCTACGCTTCTAGCCAACAGCTGTGTGTAAGCCCAGGGTCAGACGTAGGTAGCTCACAAGTCCAAGTGACATAAACTGCTAAGAACAAGAACAGGTTGATTAAATAATTATTTTCGATGGCATTGATAATTCCGCTAATTTCATATACAACCACCTCCGATAGAATCAATTGGATTAATTTGTTATGCTTGCATTACGGAGAGCTTTCCTTTTATGATCGATGTTTGTCGAAATTACGTCTTTTAAAAAATGCTTTGATCAAATAATCCAATTTCTGGATGCCCCGATTGAATTATTTTCCGCAACTTACTCTTTTACGTTCTCTTTCCGAGTCAGTCTTTCCGAGTCAGTCTTTCCGAGTCAGTCATTCCGAGTCAGTCTTTCCGAGTCAGTCATTCCGAGTCAGTCTTTCCGAGTCAGTCTTTCCGAGTCAGTGTATGCACATCCATTATGGTTGCCCTGTTTTTATGATTTGCCTGAGGTAAATTTAAATTATAATTTCGTATCTCCCCAGATAATCGCTATCAACCAAACGCTATCCCCTCGATTTAGATTTTATTTGAATTTCCGATCAATTTAACTCCCCACGTGGCGTTAGGCAGCCAATCAGCTATCAATCTAGTTTGAATCCCCGCGAGAAAATTATCGTCGCTAAAGTAATTGCAACTTTGACCGCCAATCCATCGGCCGCATCTAAATCTCTGCTCCATTGCACATCTGCATGCACGTAACACACATTCCATATTGGTTCAATTCGATTCGACATATTGCAAAATGTGTCTATAATCGTAATTATACGTGTGCTCCTGCAATAAATTGTGTGGTATGTGTACAATCATATAGATACATCACACTGATGGGTATTATAAACTAAAGAGAAATCCCATATCATTATTTTCACGGAACGTGACAATATTTTAGAAGCAACCATTTCCGAACTCATTTCATCCTGATAATATATCAGGATCGAATGTCAAAGATCGCACTTTTCGATTTAGTTGCAATTCTTCACCACGCTTTTTGCTGCGTTCGGGTGCATAGTAAGGACTGAGCAGTGCATTTAGCGTTGTGCAATTGTCTGCAAGGGCAAACCACGAGCTGCATATAGCTATTGCTGTATGTGTAGGTATATGCAAATGTCGTCGCTCACTGGTTTGGGATAGGTCATAGATCTCTAGCGGAATTTTTAAAACAAGTTTCAGTTGAATTGAACGTGCCCTGAAGCGGAGAGAAGCACTTTTCTTGACACTTCCTGCAAATCTTCATGAGATTTATTAAAGCGCTTTCATCGCCGAGAATGTTTAAAATTTGTTATTTTTATTTTTATTGAATCATCATCATCGACGATTGCATCTCGTCGCTGTTTGCCTTTGAAGTGGGCGTCGATCATTAGCTACATCCATACTATCACCGTATGATGGGATAACGGTGAAAACCCACGAGGTTTCTGTAGTGATGCACAGTGTACACATTCGCAGGCACCTTCTCGTCCTCATATCGGCTACATCTCTGGGCTGACATAGTTTTGCGCACTGCCCGGTGTGCATTTAACGTGTATAAATCTAACCCCTCGCTTATAATTAAGAAAACAAACAATGGCATCGAAATAATATGTTAATTGGCGGATGTTGTTCGCGTTTACCGTAATTTTGAGCAAAACCACCGAATGCATGACGTTTTCAGCTACAGCGGCTTCAACGCAGCTGATCGATTATTTGAATTATGTGTAAAGTATATTTATGGTTCACTGCGATTTTATACGTTGCGACGCAGATGGCAGGGTCATTTAAATTAGGAAGACACGTTTTTTGTTGGTGTCTTCAACTATAAAGGATCAAATTACGTTAACTTGTTACATTCAATTATTTTATGCCAATTTGCATGTGCTTCCACGTGGATGAGAAAATCAATTACTCCTTGCGGTTTTGGCGTAGAACACTTGTTGAGCTGAATGGTTTTCGTGTGTCTTGTAAGTCCTAAATGAGCATTTAACGTGTCATGGATGTGTTGTAATTCATCATGCTTCGACGAGTAAGTGTGCGAAATGAAATAATGTGTGCAATATGTTTATAATGAAAAAGAGTCATTGCACGACTAGTTGTAAACGAAACGTTATTATAAAAAGCATTAAGAAAATGGGAACCTTGTGTATGATTAGGTATGTCCTTCTATAGTACGTTTGCTTTGAAAGACAATATTTGAATACATATTCTACTAACGTGACGATTTGAGTTTTCTTTGCGACCTGAGGGTTACATTTTCGAGCAAGAAAACGAATTATATCTTCCACTAACTTGTTTCTAGATAAGTCTGTGGAAAATATAATTCGTCTCACATTCGTCTCGGCATGCAGAACTGCAATGCACACTTCATGTAAGTATCATTCAAAAATCAGCTGCTCTCTGCAAAAAGTTGACAGAATTTATAACACGTCCAAACATATAGGTTGTAAGCTATTACGCAAGTATGTTTAAATCTCTTTATTCAGCTCAGGCTATCAGCGCTGTGGTAGTGATTTTTCCTCCCACAGTTTGCATTTCTACTGCAATTTTTTCGGTTTGGCCGAAAACAGCTCACTCTTAGAAATAACCACCCAGTTGTCATTTGTAGGCCAGTGAACCGAAGGTACAATGGGTACTTAGTTGTTGGATACAAAGAGATCAAGTAACGCGTGTTGTAGATGGAGCCAAGACAATGAGTCCTCATACCGCATTTATTGGCACCTCAGGCAGGCGCCTCCAAGGGAAAGCTTTAACGAAACCAACCAGTCAAGCCTGCCTAATTCAGTGACGTATCCGTCATCCGACTCCGAGTTATTGGTACGAGTACGAGAATACGAGGACGAGGAGAAACGTACGATAGCATACCACATGTAGACCGACGCGTTATTTATATCATGTCAGAATATTTATCATTAGGCAAGGTTCATTTTCACTAACCCTAGCGCTGTATGGATTTGTATAACTATTATTTTTTGTTACTCTCGCGCTTGAACTTTCAGGTGAGATATTAATTCGGTTTGCTAATTTCTAATTGATTCGCGAAGCTGTGGTAGAATTTTAAACAGGACATATTATAATGAGGTAAGAAAAAATATGTTGGTTTATTTTCTTTGAAGTGTAAACCTTTTTTTATGGATAAGTCTTATTTTGAATAATCCATCTGATGTTTATTTCGCGAGTTTTTTTATGAAGTGAAATTAGTTTACAACATGACGTGCCGCTTTTGTAAAAAATTAAATTGAAGTCAAACCACGTTTCCATCAAGATCACCGTCAAAAATTGAAAGTGTCATTCACAGTCACATGAAAATTGGATAGTTTAAGATGAGAGATCTATTATTAATAATTTATCGACCTACTTTCATAAAATAATTGTCTTCTTTCTTTCGTGCCACTGTGTCATATGCAATTCACAAAAAGTTGGCGACACTATTTCCGGTACTGCATTTGAGTTCAAATTACTTTTAATGGTGCCAAATGATGTTCTTTGCAGAGCACAATATCGATCGTAGCAATTCTATGGGTGATTGTATTCCTCAAAATGTACAGCAAAATGGATACCGCAAAAATTACATTTCGGTACTCATAATTTACATCTTAAAGTCACGTTTAAAGCAGCGTCGATTGATTTGAACGAAGGGCAAAATAATCTAACCTTGATTCGATTAACCAACGCCCAGTTCATTAGATCAAAAGTCTTGTTCGTGTGATGGTAATAGATTTCATTCCACAACACGCATATTTTCCCTTGAACTTTCAAACAGAAGACTTTCAGCAATTAATTTAATTAATTGATTTAGCAATCAGCAACTGGCAATAATTTTGTTCTAAAGGTGAAAAGTGCAAGCTAGGAAACTCTGTCAGCCTGAGTTTATTAGAACTAAGCGCGACAAATCGTGCGTTCAAATTCATCATCTGTAAAGTAAAAGTTTGTATTTTTTCTGTACTTTTTTTAGAAATCAACAAATCTATTGTAATTGAGACTTGAGAGCAACAAATTCGTAACCCATTGTGACAATCTTAAAAGGCAATGACTGCAACAATTTCTGCAGCGCTCGGGTGCAAATTGACTTTTGATCTCTACCATTTACCAGAAGCGAGACGACTAGAAAACAAGTGTTTTTCTATCATCATTCAACCGATGCATGACTATTTCTCTCTTGGTTCTTCCATTGAAAGTAAGTGAAATATCATTTTGTTACATAAAAGAGTCGAAGTACAACATTCACGTAAGTGTTTCCGAGCTGGCAACGTGACGTTGAAGTTAAAGTTAACGGGTAAGGGGAAGGGGTCGAGTGTTGATAGAATCATAGAATCACAGAAGACCACTGAGTGATGCACCCAATGTTGAATGGTCATGTCTTTAGGGCGTCGGTGCAAGCAGGGCGTCTTTGGAAGATGAATTGTCGACTCAGTCAAAACACAAACGACGCCCAACGACTCTATTGTACGACACGTAAAAATAGGAAATACCTTACTAGGAAACGGATATAGATTTCAGATAATACAATGTAACATTTTTATCCAGTGCCTGTTATTTTTATGATGTTTTTGGTTGACATTAAAATAATAAAAGATCAAAAAAATCTGATTTACACACTGGTTTGAATGCATAGGAATCCACTAAAACTTTCCCAGCGTTTCGTAAGCCATGCTGTTGTCTTCACCGGGAGTAAAACGCTGGGAGTGGTAATCGCGGTAAGCGTTTCGTAAGCCATGCTGTTGTCTTCTCCGGGAGTAAAAC
>QKMV01000969.1:0-18306 GCA_003287335.1 Lednia tumana
TACTATGTTTTATATATTGATGTAATATTATTGTCAGATATTGTAACTTTTTCTGTAATATCAAATAAAACGGCACACAAAATCTAGGCATTGACAGCGAACAAGTAGATATAAATGAACTAAACGTCACGAAATGTGAAAGATTTCCCACTCGGCTGAGAGATATCAAATGGATTTGATTTGATTGCAAGATTTGTGAGCCACGTCACCAGGCTCGCTGTCACGCACGTTGCATTGATGCGCGGCACCTCCACTTGAAGCGGTCTGACTTCATGAATGACCTGGGAATTGTATTTATAGGCTAGCAGGAAGTGAAAAGGGGTTGTTGCTCGTTGGGTAACGGGAAGGTAACGAGTCCCCCGACTACCATTGACCTGTCGACCGAACCGTCTCCATTCAATGCCCACCCAAGGAGGTCGCCCCGACATTTGAGGAACAGAATGGGGACTAAACTTGGGTGTCGTGTCGTGTCGTGTCATGTCGTGTTGTGAATGGACGAGCCCCGAGTTCTTTGCCAATGTTTGCCCGTTGGCGTGCTGGCTGTTTAGCTGTTGGGATAGGTCAGTAAAACTGGACAGTTGTAAAATGGATCGAAAGTTATATTATATGGAGCAAATTTATGCGAGTTCAGTAGCATGAGCTTTAAACTGTTGAAATTATTTGCGTTCGTAACCATGGTGTGATGCAGTTTGAAATAAAAGCAGGATTTAGAAAAACGTTTATCGCAATATTAAATCGGATAAATATATCGTCATATATCGTCGTGGACGTGAGTGAATAGAAAATTCCACAATCGTGTACTTTATACGGTTTTAATATTAGATCGAGTTTTTTTGAGTTTTGTTTTTAATTTAATTTTTATAGGTAGGCTGTTTCCGTTGGATTTATAGGCCCGATCTAATCCAAATTTTAACGGAATGTATTTTCACCGGAGCTGCACAAGTTTGCTTAATTTCAGCCCTCTAGGTGCATTGGAAACTGGTGAAAATACCGACGACAGCTCTGTACTAAACCAGACAGAGTCCACGATAAGCTAATACAAGGTTTAATGAGAAGATAAACAAAAAAAAACGCACACTTCCAGGCAATTAAATTGATCATATAATCACAATCGTATTATCTGTAAGCCGGCGAGGTTGAAGCCATACTCTTGAACTTAACGAACTTGGCGGGGATTTTTATGTACAATTTATTAATTCTCTTGAAAGCACTTGTGACAGTGGATGCTACCGCTCTTGCGGAACACAAAAGGAGTTAGTACACACAGACTTAATTCAAGTTAGCTCATAAATGAAAGTGCGACTTGAAGACACTGGCTGTTTTATGAGAACTTGTTTCCTCGACGGCGCTGTAACTGCAGGGAACGCGTTAATTCAAAGACGTCAAAGACGGAAAAAGGGAAGGAAATTTTGTCACTTCGTGCGTTGGCGTTTCATATTTTCCAAGCACGCTTCTTTTCAGCGGGAGGCATTGTCGAATATAAATATAGTATTTGCTTTAGTTAGGAGAGAACGGAATTAGAGGTGGTTATGTTTATATTTATTGTAATCAATTTTTATTTGACAGAACTCGGGTTTTCTACCCGTGTTGCCTTGGTCGCTGACTCGAGCAGAGAGCTGTGTTGGCAAATACCAAATTGCCTCCCCAACCCATCAATTATAGGTATAGCAGTATGGCATCTGAGGGTTGCACTTGGTCTACGAGATATTTGACAACATAGCCAGATCCATCTATTCTGACGGATAACATGTTTGATGTTAAAATGGATACTTACAAGTGCGAGGATTAAAACGTTTTAAAATTTCGTGCACTCCTAACGAAAGCAAAGACTATACATACTTTTGCGAATGGTGTACACTTCTTTTCGATCAATTAACAAACCGTGTGGTGGGGAGGCGGAAAATACCAGAAAATATGCTTGTATTCTAATAAATAAATAAAATAATTTCTATCGGGTTTTCTCTACACTCATTTGGGAATACTTTTACCTACTATCTACTACCTAGGTACTATCTATGTCCAGCGTTATGAATTCAGCTGTGATGCATCTAATTTTAAATAAACGTAAACAGAAGCAAACTCACCGTAGTGTTCAAACTTCATATTTGTTATGTGATAAAAATGATGACCTACATACGTTATCGTTCAAATTTCCCTGTACACCATAGACTCCAGAAGTGCTGTCTGGACTCTATAAATATAGTTTGATCTCTGACCTGTCCATATGTACGCACAATGGTAGCCATTCTTTTCATTTCAACTATTTGCGTTAATCCAGAAGAATTACAGGAGGTGAACACAATTGTCGATATCATTTAGTCTAATTGGACGTTATATGGATGTAATGTAATCATCCTTTATGCTAGTAATGCAGAGCTGCCGTACTATCTGTTCGACGTATATGACAGAAGGAAGTGCGTATGGATACCATTAACGTTCATTTAGCTAATAAAGGGCTTGTTGATTCATTACTGTAATATTCTGCTCCCGCAATCCACGAGATTCTTTCTATCTGCCGCTCTAGACTCGAAACTTAACCGAAGATAACGTATGGAGCTTGAAACTTCTCTCTAGCCTGCTGCAACTTTCATCCAAGAGTCTCGGAACACTATTTAATACCCGAACAAGACTTTGGAGGGGCTTTGCTAAATGTTCCCTTGAACCCTGTTTCCAGTGAACATATCACACCCCTGACTCAATTATCTGACGCTTAATTATCAGTGAAGATGCGGTATTTTCGCTAAACCTAGACTTCGTGTGTTATCCTGTAGCTAACTCATGTTAGAATCTTCATCATGCCTCAGACAGATGCTTGATGTTTGCGAATTGGAGACAGCAGAATGGTGGTAATGCAATATTCTCACGGCATTATGGACAATTTTGAGCTTGTAGGTTTAGAGATTTCGCTTTACGCATGATAGTATAGTCTTTGCTTTAGTTAGGAGTGCACGGAGTTAGAGGTGATAAGGTTTATCTTTATTGAAATCAATGATTAGTTGATAGGACTCGGGTTTTATACCCGTAAAGACTTGGTCGCTGACTCGAGCACAGAACTGTGTTGCCAAATACCAAATCGCCTCCCCAACTCATCTACCTGTATGTGGCAATATGGCATGTGAGGGCCTACGAGATATTTGACAACATAGTTAGATCCATCGATTCTGATAGATAACATGTTCGGGATGTGAACATGGATACTTATAAGTGCGAGGATTAAAACGTGTCAAAATTCCGTGCACTTCTAACTAAAGCAAAGACTATAGCAGGTTGATAATAAGTTCAAGGAATTCCATATTCTTTATCAAGCCACTACCACCTTTAACTCAAGGTTTAACTCAACTGTCCGATGTAACTGGGCGTAACCGTTGTGCTCACTTTTTTGTCTCCTGCTATTGTCCCACAAGCAAACAATCCAGAAAACACTTTTGGGAGCGCAGTTCAATTCTCACCTACCCGTTAGTAGTACGTTGCCAGCCAGTCGCATTGAACTGGGAAATTAATTCCACCACGGCAGAGTGGGTAATTCGTTTTAATCTCTCCGCCTGCAATTGAATTCCAAGTGTCATGTTAATTGAAATGTAAAACAATTCAATTACAAGCCTTTTTATGTTTTGATTTTAAGATGCAGCAGCGCATTAATCGAGGCTGCTTGTTTGTGTGTTTTGTGCTTTTTGTTCCGGTTCCTGTTTGCGTTCGCAACTGAGCAGTTACTGCCGTGAGTTAATGAATTTACTGCGGCGCCAAGATGCGATACATGATTGCGATCCTTTTAGTTGCACTTGAAGGACTAATTTCGAGACTCTGCTCGTATAACAAAGTACAATAACGCACACTCCGACCACGTATTCATAACGTAGGTTCAATACGTTTTACGACTGTTAATACTAACTTATACACAAAGCTCTTGCAATTTTACATGTAATTTAAAATGGTACAGCTTTTATTTAGTCATAAAACTATATTACATGCAATATATGTGATGGTCGTGTGATCTAGATTTAGATATTCTGATTATCATAATGCAACGAAACGAACCGAACAGATCGTGCTTTGCAGCGTGTATGCAGCTTGTGTTAAGCATTTTAATTAATTGCAGTGTCGGTTTTTATAGGTGTCTGAGTAAACTTCTAAATTACATTGCACCAAAGCTCAAAGGATTAGCACCGAGAGCGAAACGTTGAAATGAATTTATTTATCATTGCGGAGTAAGTCTTATGATGGGTATTTTAACTGTAGCCGGCAAGTGCAACAGCTAACGGCTGTATTTATTTAAAAATATTTGCTCCTCGCCGAAGAAATGATATATTTGTAGGGTCAAAGGAAATCCTCATTAGCCATTTACCAACAAGTGGTCTTCCGAAATGAACAGCGGTCATTAGTTCCAAGCCGGTCGTCTAATGTTCCGTGGTACAATGCTCACCATGGTAAAAAACCACAATTTGCATAAAATAGTTTAACGTGACAAAAATATCCCTCGACGAACCAATGTAACTTTAATTAAAAATTCGTTAAGTAATTTTTAAAAACTTTGACTTACACGGGATAAGTCAGAGAATAATATTCCACGGAGCGTTATCGACCCTTGACTTTAAGCAACGTCATATACATTAAATCAGCTTTAATCCATATCACAAGTTTCGTGTATGGTCATACAATTCAATGACTTGACCTGGATTTTGATTCAATCCAAAGAATTTATTAAGTCAATGTTTGAACGTGGTTATCAGAATGTCTCATAAATTGCGACGTCCGTATTCTTGGCCAGCTAGCATGGCATGTTAGCCGCGTCCGTGGAAGGAAGGAGTGCTGCGAAGGAGATGACGCCAGATCCCCTATAATACATCTCCCGAGCCCAACTTCCCTCCAGCCACGGTGGACACAGACAGACAAGATTTATTGCTCCCCCGGTCAGGATTTAGCCCGATACAAATCCGGGACTGATGAGTACTATTAACGCGGGTTAAAATTGCATCCCGTGGCTTAACAGATTAGGACCATTGAAAGCCCAGTCTGCCACAATAATAATCCATTGCTAGGGCTATGGTCATTTAAACTCCCAACACTGTACAAGTGATTAATGTAAAAAATTCAGGTTTTTCTCGCGAGAAACTTGCTAAGTGTTCTGTGCGGAAAAAAATGTGCAAAAAGTTAACTGATCTGTTAAACTCTACGTAAATAATTGTAGGCATTTCAGACGAATTAGCTGGTGGGAAGGGAAGGGAAGATTTTGGAATAAAAAAGCATTCGGCTTCATGATAAATCATTGCAGTGCGAAAGTAAAATCGATGTTAGGCCAATATTGTAACAGGCTAATTGGTTATTAGGCAAAAAGTTATTTGTTTTGGCACACCCAAGACTTTGTGCTACTGGCGTTTCCACTTGCAGAACTACTCCTGACGGTTTTAAGAATATTTAAATCACTTAAAAAATACCTGCTTACTTAAGGACTCGAGCCCCAGACTACTAGCCGTGTATTTGGCTTTAAATGTGTTATCATTGTTTACCTCTGGCGGTATTCGTAAATAAATACCACGCGAACTGCTGGATTTTAACTCCTAATATTATGCATTGCCTCGTCCACCTGAAAATAGTCGGTTACAGTTATGACCATCACATTTGCCACGGGCCATCTATTATTGGCGACAGTAGGGGATGCCTGCCACCCCTATCAGAAGTATTGCGAGGGTAGAGATACCCATCGCCCTGGTGACGTCATCTTGGTCCAAGTGTGCAACATCTGTCCCTAGGGAGCTGGGATGGAGCAGATCAACATACCGAGGGACCTTTTTTTAATGGGCCATTTAATAAAATCGCCCTTTTGTTCAGGTTTATTGGCTATAATAAGATTAGATACAATCCATATCATATATTTCTCATCTCATCCTTCCTGATTTCCATAATCTCAGAATCTCCCTCATCGTCTCGCATCATTTATCTCTGTCGGTTTCATCCGTGATAAATATAATTTGGGAATAAGTTTCAATCTGGTTGAAACTCGATAGCGAAAGCAGTTTTGTTTCGTCCGCACGTTACGCGGATTCATTCAAAGCAGCTGTTAATTGAAACTATTTGTCGAAAGTCATTAACTTGAATCATTCTTGCTCTACATGTGTACGCCTTTTATGAACAACAAAGGGATGTTTTACTGTTTCAAAGGCACTGCGATTCACTATCTCGTGAGAATACTCTACCTAAGTGCGGGCATAAACTATAAAGCATAAAAAATATTTTACATTTCCGCTGTAATTAAATGATACACAAAAGGGCACCTAGGAAAAAACGTTTTACAATTTAGCCAAGTCGTAGTAGACGCCTTGTTTATTTAACAACAGCGCAGCACTTTTTAAAAAGTGAACATTTCGATAGTAAATTGTTAACGTTCCATTAAACTATAACTTATACGACCTAGTGAATCTACCGAAATGAGGATCAAATCGATGCGTCTGTTGTTCGCTTCCAGAAGTTTATCTCCGAGTTATAAAGCAGCCCAACGACATTGCAGCGATTTATCGTGCGATGCTAGAAATAGACGGACTTTATTGCCAGATTGACGTTGAACCTTTGCTTTTTTGTATTAGTTCGACGAAACTGTTTACACGGCCGCAAGTTGTGCCTCAAGATAATGGCGAACCCAGTGGCAGCGGTGTCGCGCGAAACGGACGTCTTACGTGGCTTGGCACGTTTCACCAGCGTTGGCCAGCGTTGCCCAGCGTCGCCCAGCGTTGACCAGCGTCACCGAGCGACTCGTAACGTCACGTGGTAGCGCAGACGGCTAGACATCGATGACATGCGGTTATTCTTTTCCGCTTGTAATTCTTTCTATTCCTTTGCGTTTTTATTGGATTCCTCCGAAGCTTTCTTTTCGACTTCAGACAGGGGTGACGCAGTATGCAATAGACCACAAAAAGTCCATCCAGAGACGATTGAAATCGTGTTTGTAATGCGTTTCTGACGGGGATTCAGTTAAAGAAGTCCTTGTTGACTCTGGATTAAGTCTTTTTGAATGTTGACTATAGACCACATTCAAAAAGTCATACAAGAGACGGTTGAAATCGTGTGTGTAATGCTTTTCTGATGGGGTTACATTTTAAAAAGTCCTTATTGTCTCTGGATTAAGCCTTTTTGAATGTTGTCTATACGCGTCATTTCATTTTTTCACCGCACATATTTTTGCGAACTGTATCATACTGATAATGTATAGATACACAAAATATGTTATACGCTGTACCGCTAACATAAATCTTGGTATTGATTATTCAGTGTTCCATATCGTCTGAAATCAAATCGAAAACGCTTGAAATGCAAGACTAGAAAGTGACTGCAAAAATTGATTTATTAAAGTAGTTACTCTGGTGGCAGCGGTGGGCGCACCGAATCAACGCAATACGGAAGACTTGATGCCACTTGTACGTGATGAAAAACCGAAACGCATTCGGCGAACTTTCCACCGCTTTTGTTTACAAACCCCTGATTTCCACGTTGACTTTTCCCCATTACACATTTTGTTTTTTGGAAGTCATCTTTCGCTCGCTGCCGTAATCTTGACCATGTCAGCAAACTTTGATAGAGCGAAATGAAGAAATTCAGTGAACCGTATTATTAGACGCGATGTCATTCCATTTCCCCCGACCAGTACCGCAGCACCACGGCAATAACTTGATTCGCCGAATACGAGGGAGGTGGGGGGTGGACCGGGGGGTGGGCAACACTAAAAAATACATTTGTTACTTAGCTGTGAAAAAGCGCCACAAAGCCAATCATTTGGATAATTGTTTCCGAAAAAAAAAAAAAAAACTAGAAGCGACGCTGAAAATTGCTGGTCGACATTTCGTGTGACCGAAACGCGTTATCTTAGAGCCCGCCTCGCAGCTTGCGCTCAATTCGCAGCCCCATTTGCGACCCGTTCTGCCGCAAACACATTAAGGCGATGTGTGGATATCATTACACACCTCTTAATTACAAATAATTGTGTTGGTTTTGCAAAACACATAACTTAGGGCACGCACATTGTGTGGCAAAGCATATAATGAGGGTAATTGTGTTCTGCACGAGGTCGGCTAGATAAATTACCCGTTTCTCTGTTTGTCAGACAATGGATGTAATTCCTATGAATTCACTTGACTTTAGAGTGGATTTCGTGGTTTTTAAATCAATCGGACTGTTTCGTTTTACAGCGTCTCTTCATTTTCGAAGAGTTTTCTCTACATTACACGCTTTTGTTTAGCTAAACGGGTCTCTTTGCATCGTCAGTCGTCATCGCGGAAAACTTCCATTATTTAATGTACATTTTGAAAAATAGCTAAGCTGCAAATGACCCGTGTCCAAATTTGATCGTTTATTTCCACACAGAATGAAATTAATTCTTTTCTAATAAAAAATGCGAGTTGATTGCTAAATTTAGATCAGAGGAGGGGTAACGGGTTTTAATTTTCGTTCAACACAGGTACACAAGCGCTCGCTGTTTTTGGCGTGCGTATATTTCGCCGGCAAGAACTCGATACAGAAGTAAATATTTTACTGCTCTTTTTTCCGTATCGACCTTTAATCCATAGGGCAAAAGATTTGGCCTCGTCCAATAAGCTTTTTCATCGATACTGGCAGGCTGTTTCATGCGGCCCGAAACACTGGGGAACGGGAATTGGAAAAACTCCACCTCTAACGATTCAAACCGCCGAGTTAGACCATCTTCTAGAAGAGACCTGGCTTCATCAAAAATTTATTCCCGATTCATTTGCCAATCAGCACACTTTGAACATGACACAGAACTTTGTTCGAAAACAAATGGCGAGTCATGCTAATCTGAATTGAATGAGATTTTGATTGTTCTGGCCAAGCTGACAGCAAGCCAAAGATCGAGTGTAATTGCTGTAGGGTCACCAGCACAACTTCGTTCAACGCGCCTAAATAATTAACAGCCAGATGGAGGGATCCGCTCTCTTTTAATTCGTCAACTTCTTCTGCTTCCTCTGTCGCTCCTACCAATCGTACTTTATCATACTTGGTTCGAAATTTCACTCCCCTTTTAACTACATATTCTTAGTCTCCACATATACTATCAACTCTTACTTTTTAATAGACCACATTCAAAAAGTCATTCCAGAAACGATTAAAATCGTGTGTGTAATACTTCTCTTGTGGGGTTACATTTGAAAAAGTCCTTATTCACTCTGGATTAAGCATTTTTGAATTTTGTCTATTGAGCCCATTTTATTAACACCTTCAATATTCAAAAAGGCTTAATCCAGAGCCAATAAGGACTGTTTTAAATGTAACCCCAACAGAAAAGCATTACACTCGATTTTAATCGTCTCCGAAATGACTTTTTGAACGTGGTCTATTCTTATTCGTTCCGAAACTCTGTCTCGATGCAGTGTTTCTGACCTTTGCACCCTGACAAAATAGTTGTAACGTGTATTTTCTTCACTGCCAAAAACATAAGCCAGTCTTTCGTTGAACCTTGAAAATAATGCGATCGAGTAGATGTACACGCGAGGACTAGCAAATATGCCAGTAACAAGGATGATCGAGTTTCCGCTATTGAATCGAGTTACAAGTATTCAAACTCCGAGCGATCAGTTTCCAATTCCATTTCGCAGTCTAGCTGTAGTATCTGTCATAACTTATATTACCGAACTTTCAAAATAAAATGTTGGCCACTAGATGAACGCGGAGGTTTTATCCAATATCTTTTTGCTAGCGGTCAACTCTGATTTCTTTATTTCGACTATTGGGAAATGAGAACTAATTTTCAAAAAAACTGCTAGTAAATGGGCGTAACTGCGGAAAACTTCTAACAAACAAACTGCCCGTTTTTTGCCAGGCAGTTTGTTTGTTAGAAGTTTTCGGCAGTTTAACCCATTTACTAACAGTTTTTTTTTTAAACTAGTGCTGAAATTAGACAGAAGGCATGAGTCCTAAAAATGTTATATTGAAAGCTTCTTCGCGGCGATTTTAAGCAGTGAAACCCATTTACTAACAGTTTTGTTGAGAACTAGTGCTGAAATTAGGCAGAACACATGAGTCTTAAGAATTTAAGAACTAACGTATTCTTAAATAGTATTTTACTTAACTGCAGCATTACTTTGAATGGAAGCGATAGACTATATTCCCTTGCTTGCGAAATATGTACTGCAACAATAACTCTGTACCAATAACCCTGTACAATAACCCGCAAGTCTGGTTATTATTATGCCCCATAGGAGATGCAAACTAAGCTATCTTGTATGTTCAATCAAGCGGTTGATTTCCTTACTCAAATATTCTCATGCTGTAATAAGCTATGCTTAACCAATTAAATTCAAGTAAATATGGTTCCTTGGTTTGTAAAATAATGTTAGTTAAAAACTACGGATGTTTGTTTGCAACACTAGTTATGTTCCGTAAATTTCAAACTTATTTACATAAGCAGTAAGTAAATTTATACAGACGTCTTTGACGATCGTGTTTATTATTGCAAATTACTGACTCAGAAATTATGAATTGAGACAAGTTTTGCCAGACTCTTGAAACCTGTGAGACGTCGTCAATGATTTCGCTAATTCACTCAGCCGAGCTTATTCCTCGTCAGAATAATTACGAAAAACCCGCGTTGTTGAGTTTAAGAGATGCTTAATTATAGAGAGATATATTTGCCAGACTTGTTTTTCGCGCCTACATCGCAATGTGAAAAACCATTCGTCCACATTAGCAATATTGAAACTATATTGTAGCGAATCAGAGCGATGAGTGGACGCAGTGCATCCGTGGTGCCCCCCCCCCCCATTGGCGCTCGCGTAAACTTTCAAAGCTAACTGACAGAACTTTCAACGAAAATGAACTTAGAATGAAAAAAAAACTGTTTTCTTCCTTTCTGAAATCGGAAATTACGTATAATTATAAGTTTTCGAAAGGGGACAAGTGTCTTTCAAAGACGATCGTTGTTCATTTGACGTATTATCAAGAACAAAGTGCACTACTGACATGACGGTTAAGTGGCGAATTCAGGTCAAGTACTTTTAAAAAGTAAGATCCGTAAAATCATCTTTAAAATGACACTATTTTCAGCTATTTGTCAGGTATTTTGTGGCCGCAGCTATCATAGTTTCAGTGACACCCTGGGTAGTAGATTGTTAATGGAGGGGATAATAAAACTGAAATAGTAAGATGTTAGTGTTGTAAACAGTTTTAAGAAATAACTTTTACAACATGACGCGTTATTGGTAACGCGTTCCTTTTTGGGTAACTAAGTTACTTTATAGTTCCTTTTTTTTACCAATAACTTAAGTATTGTATCGAGTACTTTTAATGGATAACGGGAACTAACACGTTGGTTACTTTTCTAGTTTTTATTGCAGCATACTGTACGTCACCAGTCACTGGTTAAAAAAAGTTATTGTGGAATTTTCTAGCATACAGTTATTTGGTGTGTCAGCAATGTTTGGTTTCATTTCCAAATCCCGCCAAGTTTCCGATTTATTAAAATCCATTTTGCAGTTGCTATAGGTATATTACGAGTAACAAGTAACTTTTAAAAGTAACTTGAAGTAATTAGTTCCTATTGGATAACTATTCAGTTCCTTTTGTGGTTAGGTAACTTAACAGGTAACTAGTTTCTTTTAAAAGCAAGTAACTTAAATTGTAACTAGTTCCTTATTTTTTGGTAACTTGCCCAACATTGGCGAATGCATGTCAAGTCCTTTTAAAAGTTAGTTCCCATAAAAAAAGAAGAGCGCACGACACAATTAGAACACGTCTCTTTGGTCTGCCGTGGTAAAACATTGTTCATCCCTGGTGCAGATAATTCTCGCGAGGATTTGAGTAAACTGTAGGTGTCCTTATCTACATCGCACCTCACCGTAGCTCACCAATGTATCAACACCCAGCATCTCCCCGGGGACCGGCACAAAAGGAGCAGAGCGCAACACATAGCAACTAGCCGGACAAGAACTAACCACTAGCGAGCTAACTTCATAGAATTCCGTTAGAACTTCACTTGATGACGGTGATAAATTATTTTGACACGAGCTTAGGGGCAAGATAGCTTAAAATAATTAATACTAATATGATATGGTAATTGGGTGGTTGGTCAACAGAGCTGTGTGTGTGCAGTCGCGAATGTGCATCTAAAGCCGGGTCATAAAGGAGGACACCAAAGGATGAACGTCAAAGTACAAATCGGCTAGTTGCGATGAGCGTTACGATAAACGATGATAATGTTCTCTGCTGGGGGCCAGTTCACCTACATTTTCTTAGCCCTGGCTAGCCCTGTGTTGTGCAATAGGGGGTGGCTCCATGGCGCTGTGAGAGTTACGTCCGGGATAATTCACGAAATATGGTAACATATGCGTTGTTGCAGTCAAATAATTATACATTTTTTAAGATTGGCAATTATTTACCGATAACAATACGTGAACCATAATATTAAACTAACCGAAAGTCGATAAGAGACAGCCGTAGTGAACTGACCACAAAATCATGCTTAGCCCTTGCTCGAAGCAGGGTTGGCAAGGATTAGCTAGTTCATAACCATTATTTCATTATTTACCACTTTAATTTTTTTCGCTTCTTCCTAATGTCATTTGAATTGACTAAAATTTTTCTGTAAGTGTACTTAGCAATCGAATGAATCACTGTACCATTCGTAATTAGTAAAGAAATTACTGATTTAGAAACCTTCTGCGTGAATAGACCTATTCCAGTCAAGAAAAGTTGACTAGATACACCTACTGAGAAAATCCACTTGGGTTGCTGTTGCCCTATCTTGTCTGGGTTAAATGCCAAAGCCAACTTGTATCAAATACCCAAATTTGTATCAAATTGGCTTTGGCATTTAGCCCAGACAGGATAGGAAAATCACAACCCAAGTGGCTTAGTAGGTAGATCTAGTATTATTTTCTTGGCTGGAATAGGTCTATTGTCCCAGGCGTAACTTTGACAGTCCCATGGAGCCACCCCCTAAAGCACAACACAGGGCTAGCCAGGGCTTAGAAAATGTACGTGAATTGACCCCGTGGAGTGTTGCGAAACGAAACTGGTATCACATAGTTAGCGTACAGAGGTTTTTAATAGTGGTTGGTCGAAGGGGATGAGGGTGTTAATAGGGCGCGAAACGCGGAAACTCTCTAGTGGCGAAGAAAAAAGAAAATATCTCATCAACGAAAGGGAGGCCGCGCCGAGAACGAGGCGTTCTTCGCGAAGCGACGAAAGATTCCCAGATAAGACTCATCTTTTTAAAGCTATTTTCATTTCTCACTGCAAGAATAAGGATTGTATAAATTTAATTTTCGACGACAAATCCGATTAACAGTTTTATAAAGGATCATGCAAGAGAACGAATTGCTTCTCGGCAAGACATGAAAAAAAAACACGGGGTAAAAAAAAAGGAAACGTCGCGGCATCGAAAAGTTTCCCGTGTGTAGAAAGTTTTGATTTTTGTTATATCCTTTTTCGCTCGCACACGAGACAAGTGGGTAGCCTATCTGTCAGGCACTAAGAGGTGAAGCCAGATTGGGGAATTAATGTCAGCATGGGTCAGGGTACAGTTTCATCCTATCTCTTACCCGCCTTCCTTGCCAGTATCCACCTTTAAATCTCTCTCGCTCTTTTTTCTTCTTCTACACGCTGGATTTCCACCAAAAAAGCTTGATCCAATCATCCGGTGGACCGTTTCCAAGTGGGGTGGGTCTTCTGGGGGCTGCAGGAGGATGTTAAGAGATTGCCAACGTCGTACTGAGTGGTATGAGGGAATAAGGCGACGCCGCTGCCGCCGCCACCGCCGCCACCGCCGTCGTGTAGAAGGGCGTAGACTGAGTTATGGGAGTAGAAAATCACACGAGGCTGGACTCGAACCCTGTTAACATTAGTCGATAGTGCGAAAATGTCGTCTGTTTACTAGCGTCTGAGAGCAATTTGAGGATGTCAAAAAAAGCCATTCGCAATGCCTTGCTGTTCGACACGTCAGTGTGAAATTACCGCAACCTCTCTCTCAAAAGATTGCAAAGTGTTTCGCACATAGCTTTAAATGCTAAAGGCCGGTTTTTCAGTGGTCCGTTAAATATTAATGGTCCGTTAGAAAAAGAATGAAGACACCAGATTAGCTGTTGCCATGGTAATAACAAGTTAACGGACCGTCAGGTTCTTAACGGGTCACTGAAAAACCAGTCCTAAAACTTAGATTTTAACGTAGATTATGCGCACTTTTCGATCACGGATTAACGTTGCACATCTATATTTTTCGAGGTATCGCCCTTGCGGGTTGTCTCGGCGTCTTTTTTTTCTCCAAATTTCGCTTCTTTTACAGGTAGAAAAGAATTTCCTGGGGCTACCTTTTATTTGTCGAATCTCGTCACGTTCCAAGCGGGCCTATAACGAACTTCCGTGGTTAGTAAGCATCTTGACAACGCATCTATCACCCGTACGCGTCACTCTTCTCGCTTCAATATGTCACATCTCTCCCCCACCGCCCCCCACCCCCACCCACCCCCCACACCCCCGAGCCACGGGTTGCGAACATTCTGACGTATCAAATCCATCGGCGATATGATTTTCTTCGTCGTCCCAACTCGGTTCCTTCGTCCCGGCGTGAATTATAGACGAGGAACAGGAAATTCAAGTGTCAAATCAATATCGACTCGTGTGTATGGCTCAATCGCGACATCAAAAATACGGTCCGCAAAAGTCATTTATATGCTAATTTGCAGTGACCCTCTTTTATATTCAGGATTCAATAACGTAAGTTATGCTTGTATTTTGAAACACGATCCGTCAGGCGGAATGCATTCCATTCGACTGATAAGCTTTCAAAAACATGAGTTGAGATTCGCGAAGTCATGTTTTTTTGGGGTTTTTTTCCAAAAAATTTCCGATAAGAGAGAACTGCCAGCCTCCAGGGAAAATTCACGTACATATGCTTAGCCCAGCCTTGCCCTGGGTTGTGCTATAGGGGGTGGCTCCATGGGGCTGTGAGAGTTACGCCTGGGACATTTCACGCAGCAGGCTTCTAAATCAGTAATTTCTTAACTGTTTATGAATGGTACAGTGATTCATTCGATTGCTAAATACACTTAAAGAAACATTTTAGTCAATTCAAATGACATTAAGAAGAAGTGAAGCTAATTAAAGCGGTAAATAATGAAATAAAGACTTTGAACTCGATAATCCTTGCCAGCCCTGCTTCGAGCTAGGGCTCAGCATGATTATAATGTGGTCAGTTTAATACGGCTGTCTCTTATCGACTTTCGGTTAGTTTTATATCATGGTTCACTTATTGTTATTGGTAAATAATTGCTAATTTTTACAGATTTATAATTGTTTGACTACGAAAACGCATACGTTACCATATTTCGTGAATTGCCCCAGGCGTAACTCTGATAGCCCCATGAAGCTAACCCCTATAGCACAACACAGGGCTAGGCTGGGCTAAGAAAATGTTCGTGAATTGACCCCCTGAGCGTAAAGGTGTTATCTTTGCGATGCTGTCATTAAAATATGTCTGTCTGGATATCGTTGAATCACGTGGCAAAAAGCTTGGCGTGGAGGAGCCAGGTTTCGGCTAGCTCCCGAAAGCTGTCGAGCTGTTCCGAAGTCTTCAATACGGTTGATCTAAATGATGTAAATTCTTCTTTGTCTTTTTCAGCTAAGCTTACTTTAAAGTCTCATTATGCAAATTGAAGTAACGGCACAGCATTTAATTCCTTTATTTTGCGAATTGCCGTCTTAGCGCTAGCGAATTCAAAACTTGGGGCAACAAAAATAAAACGGTGAATCAATGGGACATCTCGATTTCAGCTCTTCGAATTGACGAGTACAAAAACACGGTTTCCAGAGACGATTAACATGTGTGAAGCAATCCATTTCTCGTGTTTCTTTTCGCCCGCAAGGGAAATCGACTCTGGAATGAGATTCGTTCGTTTAATTCGAGGAAATGATGTATCCGAAAACTGCACAAGGGTTATTTACCCACAGTCGCTTTTGTTTTGACAGTGTTCAAGGTTAGATCAGGTGTTTTTTTTTTATCTCACGCTTCAAGCTTCGCTTTTTTCTCTTTTTATTGCCTAGCGGAATGACTTCTCAGCGCCCGTCCACGCTCTAAAACTAAAAGACTCTAGCAAGTTCAACGTTTTACCATTTAAGCATTTAATTCTTCAGATTCCGTGGGTTTAGATTAGATGGGGCGCCTTTAAAGAAAAGCTTACCTCTATCTATTGGATGTGCATATATATATATACGTGTATATTCACGCTTTGCTCAATTGTCAAAGCTCTCGGTAGCTGAAGCTTTCGCATAATGGGTCAGCTGTGAAAACGTACGCAAGGCGAGCACCCGAGCACCAGCAGACAATTGATTCCGTTTGTTATTTTCTCTTAGCAAGGGCTTATAAAGTAAGCCCCGCGATGAGTGGGGCGAGGCGGTTTACGTGCGATATTGGCCAAACTTGGGGTGGGCAGCGCGGCCCAGGCCGACCAGAAACGAGAGGAAAATAGACGGAGAGGGAGAAAGAGAAGGAAGGAGAACTTGCGTTGATGTTAACTGGCTGGCACTTGACGGGCCCTGCTATAGGCAGTACACGTATTCAACACTTTGTACACGCGTTTGCGTTAATAATGTATCCTGGAATCCACCCACTACGATCCTGTGTTCACTATATCACCTAGCCCATTGAAATAGTCTCGTCACTTTCGTATGAATAATGACGCTGGAAGGCATAAATAATATTTGGTGATAAACACACTGCGATACACTCGCAATGTATTCGTTCCCTTGTCTGTTGTGATGATAGTTCATGGCGTAGTTCATACTTTGGAACTAACCCAACTTCCTTTGAAGTTTGAGCCGCGTACGAAATTCTGTAAGGTGTATACGATACCACCGCTGGGATTCGGAACCTCTGTTTTCTCAGTTAATTTAATGTTTGGGTTACGGGAACATTTCAATGTGTCATTTTTGTATTGTATTGCATCGGCTGGTGTATGTTTTTCTGTTTACTTTCTTTTGCAGCCGAGAGTTCTCCGATACAGTTAAATCAAAAAGTGAAAACACACAATTTGAAAAGTTGATATTTGTTCTGACTTGCCGCTACATCCATCGCTTGCCATGTTTATTGAATGCATATGTCAACAAAAAAACACGTCAATGTCCTCGGCAAGAGGGGGCCGACAAAACAAAATAACACAATTACCTTCGGAGGGATCCCGTATGTATGCAGGGATCCAATTATTGCTGTAGGTGCTCTGTGCTGTTAGCACGGTATATGCATAACATTCAGATTGTATTCTCAATACAATTTACAAGTGAAGAGTTGTTTCTCTTTCGCCGATGTACCCTTATATTTACGTCATTTTTTTGTTGAAGTAATGTCATTTTTAAGTTAGAATTTATAATGGTTTTGAGTTTCAACTGATACTAAAACCGAATAGTGATGTCACCGAACAGGTGCAAGGCGTCTTGATATCTAATTGCGCGAATAGGAAGCTTGGCTTGACATCGAAACCCTGGCTAACAATTAAATGATATCACAGAATAGGTCGGACTAAAATGAGCGTTTTTGAGCAACGAAATAAAGACCCGTTTTAAAAGCGAAACAGATCACTCGAAATGATTCGTAGAATGAAAAGGAAAAAGCAAGGTTTTTAAAACTTTAAGCTTAACACGATGCAGTAACTAAAAAGTGAGATGCACATTGCTTAGTATCTAGAAAAATTGTTTGAATGCAATTTTTCCTTCAGATTGATTAATGGATACTAATTTGTGCTGCATTTTCTATAAACCTATTGCGATTGGCAATTATGTATAAGGAAATAAAAGCCACAGACCTTCATATTAATCTCTGGAAAAGAGAGCGTTCCATAATTCCGCAATTCGTTTGTTCGGGCCATATTTTCTTTTCATGCTGAACAAGTTTGACCGGCGCCTAAATTGCGTGCCGTAAAACTTTTGCACGCGACGGGAACGAAATACCTTCTAGTGGGTTCCCAGCTTTTCGAGTCTATCCGTTCACTTGGTCTGCACACATTAAGATTCCTTTATAGCAAGCAGCCATTCAATCTCCAGCCCCGGACCACAATCATATAATATTTCATATTCATAAAATAAGTCACGTAAAAGATTATTACATTCTCCTTGACTTCTTTTAAAAGAGTCTGCTAAACTTGTTCAATCTCATTTTTTCCATGAAATATTTGTGGTCTATTTATTATTCATGGGACACGCTATTATGAGATGATAAAGAACACGATTCATGCAACTTGGAACATCGTCGTCGTCGTCGTCGTCGTCGTCGTCGTCGTCGTCGTCGTCGTCGTCGTCGTCGTCGTCGTCGTCGTCGTCGTC
>QKMV01000970.1:0-18295 GCA_003287335.1 Lednia tumana
TGATGATGATGATGATGATGATGATGATGATGATGATGATGATGATGATGATGATGATGATGATGATGATGATGATGTTGTTGTTGATGCGGAACATTATGATTATTTTGATACTTATGAGGCTGGTGAAGATGCTGTTATTGATGATTTTGTTAATGTTATTTCTAAAGATGATGATTATAATGACGACGAGTTCGATGATGCTGGAAGTGGAGTTCGTGACATTGACAATGACACTGATCATAATGACGACGAGTTCGAAGATGCTGGAAGTGGTGTTCGTGACACTGACCAACAACTAGAGGAAGAAGAAAACGAGGAGGAAGTAATACATAATGAAAATCGTGACACCGAGGTATATGAAAAAACTGGAGAAAAAAATGATGAAGAGATAGCGACAGTAGGAGAAGAAAATGTAGAAGCTGAGGATGAATTCAAATGGAAGGTGAGCTATGATCATGATGAAGAGTTGCAGGACAATGGTGCTGCCCAGATCAAGAGCAAAAAGCCTGCCCAGATCAAGAGCAAAAAGCATGCCGCAATGAGAGCAAGTCTCAAAATCAGAATTGCGGGTTGGGACGAGACTGAAAACAATTGGTCTCTTCAACCTTGCATCCAGCGCAAATCAACAGACCAGTTCAAGGCAGTCTACCGCTGCCAAATGCGGTCATTGAAAGACCACATCTTCCGAGGGAAGTACTTGATTTACCAAGTTTACAGCTTCACCGACTTTCTAAGCAACGACTTGCTCGCCTTGATGCTGGCGGTTGGCGTTTTATCCGCGATCAGTTTAGTGAGCCTCTTCGCGTCGGCCATCGCACTGCGTTCGTGGCGTGAAGACATTGGACACAAAATCCTGTTACAAATGATTCTTGCTTTATCGCTGAATCTCACGCTCGGTTTTGTCACTCAATTCGTCAAAGCCGATACGGCGAGCGTCACATGCATTTTTGTCGGCGTCATTCGACACTACTCGTACCTGGCTATGTTCTTGTGGATGTTACTCGTGTCCGGCTTGCAACTCTGGCGTCTGATTTCCGTACTGGGTGCCAGAAACACCCCAAGATTGCTGCTAAAGTTGAATCTTTTTGCGTGGGGTCTGCCTCTTATAGCCGTCGGGGCTCTCCTTTCATACGGCACCAACACTTACCGCTCTGTCGTAGCAGACCGCGGATTTTGCTATCCAGAAGGTGCCGCCTTTGACCTAATGGTACAGGGACCTGCTGCAGTGGTCCTTGGTCTAAATCTGATTATTTTCTTGGTAGTATTGGCACGTGTTTATAAAGTCCATGGGTGGGGCGAGACGAAAGATTTGCGCAGCCATCTTGAGATGCGTACTGATCAGTTGCGCCGCTTTCGAGGCGTTTTCTTCACTTTCTGCTTGTTCGGGCTCACCTGGATTTTTCACTTGTTGGCGGAGCAAGGCGTGTTCAAAGAAAAGTTCCGGTATGAATACATGTTCTTGATTACTGCTTCTGTGCATCTGTTCTCCATCAGTTGTATCTTTGTTTGGTTCGATGACACGACGCGTGGTGATTGGGCGAAGCTCTGGACCAAGCATCGGGCGATGTGGGTGAGATGTAGGGTGGTTTGGCGTCCCACGAAGTGATTTGGTTGGGATTTGGTGGTAAACATATCGGTTTACCCGATCTCGTAGACAATGTAGATTGTAGGACACCGACCAATTCCACCTCTCGATTTTGATTTTTGGAACCTTCCAGCCCTGGCACGTTCAGGGTTTGGGATCATGCATTTCATCTAAAGCTGTACGTTACTTAGGCAAACAGTCAAGACAACAACTTTGTTTTGTATCCAAGATCCTTTTAATCAGCCCTTGAAAAACTAATTTTTGCATGGCAATGACCAGAGCCAGATGCGAATGGTGTACGCGCACAGGGCCCCAGAGTTTCAGGGGCCCCGAGGATTTTGAAACACATGGATAAAACAGGGCAAACTACTGGTGACCATTTAAAAGTGAAACTCATACGAAAATAAAATGTTACATTTTTCAAAAATTGTTATTCCCAACTAAATCGCAGATGAACGTACGCTGCGACTCGCGCTCGATATGTCTTTAAACCCTTATATCTCTTTCGCGAAAAAGCATGGGGCAGTAGCGAGTCCATTTAAAGTTAAAAGTTACATTTTCGCACAGTTCCTGAGGAGTGGAAATCCCATTGAAATTTTTGCATAGTATCTTAATAACGTATTTCTGAATTGACAAGGATTGCAAATTTAAAGCCACATACACGGCTACTATTCGTTTGAAGAATATTAAAATCACTTCAAAAATACTTGTCTGCTCGAGGACTCAAACCGCGGACCCTTTGCTTACCTGGCAACTGCTCTACCACTGAGCTAAGCAGGGTTTATTCTCCCTGGAATATGTTCTTCCTACATATTCACATATGCCAGGGAGAATCGTTTACACCAGCGACTTGAAATTAGCTTCATCGGAAAGAGGATAATAACATTTTGCGGGTAGTAAGCTTTTTTGGTACCCTGCTTAGCTCAGTGGTAGAGCACTTGTCATGTAAGCAAAAGGTCTGGGGTTCGAATCCTCGAGCAGGCAAGTATTTTTGAAGTGATTTTAATATTCTTCATGTTTATGAATTTGTTATCTTCGGCCCATATTTTATCTGAAACGAGTAGATTTTCTCAAAAATGACCTTTAATTAAAAACTGGGATAATGTGCCCCCCCCCCATTTTTTTTCTCCTTGTTGCATGACCCCTTTGCTGTACAAACCCTAGGCTCTGGGTAAGAGCAAAATCGTCCCATCTCTCAATCTAGATGCGGCCTTGAAATGAGCCCACAACTATACTTGGGGGCATGGGCCCCTAATGCAGTAAATACGGCACTGGCCGTATTGGCTAAATTCAATAGCTTTAGTACAGGCATATTTGTTCGGACTTAAAAGTGATATAATTTAATCTAAAAAAGTAGTTCTTTCGTAACAGCTGGAATGAACAGACATAATTGCATTTGAAATCTACATTGCATGAAAGTATTTAAGGGGTTTTTCTCCGTGTCATGGAAAAAATTCCAATATAAATTATCTTTGAATGAATGAATGATTATCAATTCTGTAAAAGTATCTATCTTTATTTATTTATTGCCTTCGAACCAAGTACATGGCGTAAAATATGATTGGACTGCAATTAAAGAAGTACATATTATTATTTATAATCCGTACGAATTATTTTGTACATACTTTATTATGAAATCATTTTCTCAAATTGTACTGAAGCTATATTTTAAAGTCTTTGTATTAAATATTGTATGTACTATGAATTGTTTGTGATAGGAGAAGGTGGTTTCACAAAGATGCAAAAATGTTTCTTGTACTTTATATGCTTTGTTCCTACTTTAGCTAAAGAGTGGTGGAATAGTCATTTGGAAGAAGAGAAGAGTTTAACATGCAGACAATGGAAATGAACTTTTTAATAAGTGTGAAGAAGAATGTGAAAGGACAGGATACGGGGTAGTAGAACAAGGAGCGAGGTGGGATGAGAGAGGCTGAGATACGAAATGGGCAAGAGAGACATTACGATTGTTCGGGCGCTATGAGGAGGATAGATGTGAAGAGATTGTAGGAAGGGAGTTTGAGTTGCAACAACGTCGGAGGAAGAAGTAAAGGAGGTCGACCAAAAGAAGATGGAGTTCATATAATCAGGAAATATCTATATGATAGACGGGGAAGGTGGAAGGACGTGAAAAATGATCTGATGGGAAGATGTGCTGGAAGATCTGTTGTGAGAGGAAAGAGAACGGTGGGGGAAATCGGTGGAGAAAATGGAAGAAGTGGAAAACAAAGAGAAGGAAGAAGAGGAAGAGATAGAAGCGACAGGCGTGGGTACGCGACAAGGGCAAAACTCGGGACATAATAAAGAAAGAAGTAGTATAAAATATTAAGTAAGCGTCAAGCGTAGCTGACCGGCATTTACTATTTTTGAACCTGTTTATAAATGTCTGGAAGTCTATTTTTGATGTGTCACACAATAAAAGATATAATCATATACTTTTATAGAATAAAATGTCTTTCCTACACTAGAAAATATTCTCAGCTTGATTTAAAATGGGTTGTTGTTACAGTGATTTTTTAGTACAAGGCACTGTTTTTAAAGATGCTAGGCATCTTGTTCCTCAATATGAAATGAAGGCCAGTACATTGTCTAGTATTATAAATTAAAATAGTGGAGAAGATAATTTTGTTTGAAGAAATAAGGGGTTTCCTTCACAAAAACAAGAGGTTGTAATCTAAATATGCACGTTATTATGTTAACACTTCATTGACTGACATGTGGCAAGAGCAGATATATTATTACCTAATGAAATATGTAAAATAGTCATCGCTTTTATTAATCAAATGTACAAGCATACATGTTACGCTAATAAGTAATCAGTGACAGTCTTTGAGTTGTCAGAATATTTCATTGCTCACACCTGTCGATCAGGTGTGAGGAAGAATTACTTGACGCACAGCTGGTCAATTGAGATAACAGTCAGAATAAACCCTTGCTCATTATCATCGAATTTTACATGCGCGAACAGGTGGTACCTCATGTGAACTCAATAATCAACGAGAAAATTATTTTCCGAGAAAATTATCTTACACTGTGATTCAAAGTCTTCATACAAAGAAACGATTTAAGCAGTACTGGACACGAATCATGTGTTTATTTCAAATACTGAAAGTCTACTTAAATATCGTCAACATCCACTTTAATCTTATCAGCTCGGATAATAAGAGCAGCGGCCATGAAAACCGGAGGTTCGGGGTTCGATTACTCGAGCACGCAGACATTTTTGAAGTGATATTAATATTCTCTACAATTTTGTGTTGATCCAAATTTATTCTTTTTTGAAATGATTCTTTTTGTTAATCATGTTATTCAACTTAGTTTTTTTCTCCATTATCTTAACACGTGTTGGTAGTTTGTAAAATAACCCTGTTCAAATAATTCTCAAAATTATTCTTAGTAAATGGGTTTAACTGCTGAGAACTTCTAACAAACAAACTGCCAACGTTTTGCTAACTATACTGAAAGCTTCTTCGGGGCAAGTCCGTACGTGCATACAAACATACCTACACCTTACTTCATATAATTTTTAGATATCGAGGACAAAATACAAAGAGAATTGTTTATTATGGGTAGTTGTTTGAAAAGATTTGCGAAATATACGGGCAAGGCTACTCGTGGACAAGTCGGACTTGCCCCGAAGACGCTTTCATAGCGAAACATTGGGAGTTTGTTTGTTAGAAGTTCGCAGCAGTTAAGCCCATGTACCAACATTTTTTTTGAAAACTAGTGCTGAGATTAGGAAGAAAACATGAGTCGTAAGAATTTAATTTTTAAGTAATATTTTATCTCACAGTTCACGAGTAGCCTTACCCGTATATTTCGTACATCTTTTCAAAAAATACCATTAATAAACAATTCTCTTTGTATTTTGTCCTCGACATCTAAAAATTATATAAAGTAATGTGTAGATATGTTTGTATGCACGTACAGTCTAAAAAAGGAAAGACCATACTACGTTACACCCACAAAATAGGCTCTCTAGCCATACCATCGTCCCTGGCGGAAAAGCATGCTCTCCCAATAAACAGAGTGTATGCTTGAATGTTTACGAAGTGATCGGAAACTAAAAGAGTCTCGCACATCTTTGACACAAGTTCGATAATGGTTCGATATATTGTTACCGATGGGCGATGGCGACCTCATCCACCCACCCACAGCCTTTCACCCTTTATGCCACTTGTCGGAAAATTCGCTTTTTTCTGCTTTTGCCAAGTTTTAACATCGTTTTCATAAGTTCTAAATGCATCGTCTACCACGTTTCATGTGTTGTCTTCATTTGTCAAGAAAATGTTGCATGGCGTTACAAAAGGGCTTCCCAACCGTTCCCGAGGTGGTCTGTCTCATAAACTTTGGGGCGAATTCCAGACTTGGAGTCCGCCCAGCCGTTGGAATCAACAGGCTAGCAATTTATAAAACCAGAATGTTGCCACAATAGACGATCTATAGCGCCATTATTTTGTAAATTTTCGTGCAAGTGAATAAAGATGAAATGAATTGAGCCGACATTTTGTTTTGCGTTTCCTCGACTCGTAAGAGTTTTTGGAAGAGATCATTCGGATATTTTTTGACAAAATGGTCGCACCTGCAACATACCGATTCTCGTCTAGAATTGAAATGATTTTGTTCGAAAAACACTTGTGGAATACCATAGAATAATGTCTTTGTCAACTCACTCATTTCATCTCAAATCTGTATCTCCACACAAAGTTGAAGAACAGAATTGTTTAGCATTTTCAGCAATTAGGTCGTCCGACATCACTGCAAGCTCACCGGAAGTCATCGTCTCTGCATAGTGCAGACCTTACCGGAAGTCACCGCCGCGACGGCGACCACAAACGCAGCAATCAGATGCATGGCTGCAGACCCTTGCTGTTGATGGAATCACAACACTACTGATACACTGACATGGAGCTGATGGGTTACCTGCTATCATCGACTGGACCTAATCAGTGCTCGGTTATCACTTATCGTTATCACTTAATCGGATCGTCTCTGTGATCTACTTCATCATTGCACCTGGCAGATTGGAGCGGCGTCATTGCCGTCACCGCGTGCTAGAATACGTGGGCTATGGGAAGATCAATCGATCTCCAAAGCAGCGTTGCACAATTTCAGACACATACATTTTACTAGCCGGGGTAAATTGTCGTGCTGGGAAGTGTGTCACTTTGATTTTGATTTCATTAATGTCAATAATGAATATACTTTTTGTCTGACACCGGTAAATTCAGCGGAGGTTACCATTTAGGTTGCACGGTTTCGATGCAGTCATTACAACACAGTTCCAGCTTGGGTGTTTTTTTCCATCTGCCACAATCCCAAGACCTTTCTTATTTTCATTTTTTCAGCTTTTTCACAAATGCCCGATGATGCACAAATATATTGCAAAAAATATAAATAGCCCAATTTTGCCCTGGTCTTCCGTTGGAATTGCCCGCCAAAACAATAAGTCCATTTCCTAAATTACAGTATTTTCTGTTGAAATACGCAAAATGTGTAACAATACAAATGAATGTGTTTTACCAAAAAGCGGCCAAAAAAACGGGAAAATAAAATGTTGATTAAGAAATTTTCGTGGGAAATTTTTAAAAAGCATTAAAAAGCAGCATATGATTTTATTTGAACTCAGGAACCTTTGAACTTTTGGAAACACGCCATTGCAAAATTTGTCCAAGCAAAATTATACTCAGGGTCCAGGGTATAAAATTTCTAGCCTCTGTGTCATGGATTGAACTCAATAGGAGTTGAAAAACAATCTCTGTACTCATGTTTAACTCCTAATCTTAGCACATGTTTTCAAAAAAAACTGATTGAACCTAAGAAAAAGTGGACCCTGTTTAAAAAAGTTTTTTGAAAATAAAATAATTTTTAAATTATCGTATGTATTATCATAGAAAAAGGAGTTAACTCCTTTTTCTATGGTATTATGACAGTAAATATGAAAGAACCATCCAGTCCAAATAACGTATATTCGTATCTGTAATAAAAGATCTAGTGTACAGAAATAGCACATCATGCAGTATTTGAGAGAAATCTGGCAGAACTGGTAAAAAGGGTCTAACTATTAAAATAATATTGATATCTATAATCGGTAGACTATGGCAAGTAACAAATACTACAACTAAAAACTTTCGATGGATAAAGAAGAAACAAAAAGTTTGTCAGCAGTGGGATTCGAACCCACGCCCTCAGAGAGGACCAGAATGCTTCAGACCTGCTAAGCAGGCAAGGGAACCTTGAGTCTGGCGCCTTAGACCGCTCGGCCATGCTGACATGTAGAAAAGAGCCGATATTTATCTATAAAACTAGCAGCACCGTGCAAATACAAGCTACACGATAATTAATTTAACTACTAGATCTCAGTAATGAAGGGAATGTAAATAGGATAATTTCATGAACTAAATATCGTTAAAATATTTAAACCGAGTGAAAATCGAATATATTGTAATGAAATAATAACCAAATATCGCGGACTGTCGTGATGTAACTAACGACGTCATGATTACGTTGGCCCAAATAATGATGGGAATTGGGCACCCACAGTGTAGGATCGCTGTCATTGACCCCACCCCTCGACTCATGATCTGATTTTTTAACCCTCTAAAAATGTTCCATATTTAAGGCATCATCGTCCGTAAAAAATATAAGATTTGTCCACCACTGACTTACAATTTACGTGGAGAACGCATTCTTTTTTGATCGGTTTGACAATTGAAATTTGTGTAAACAAGTGAACAATTTAGATAATTCAAGCGATTATCAGGGCTGGGAGTGCCGAAGCTGTCGAACCTGAAACTCCCGGTACCGATCACCAACCATTCTTTGTGTCACATATTCTGCATATCTTATTTGGATTGGCTGGATTGTTAGAGCCTCCCGAGCAGCAGTCCGGCGTGTTGAGTAGCATGGCCGACAGCTGGTAGTAGTCGGTGTATTGTCTTCCGTGGCGTGATCGCACGTTATAGCCGAGCCGAGCCGAGCTTTCATGCGTGCCTCCATACACTAAATAATATTCGCGTGAATCGCCCCGTGAGGCGCGTGCACGATATTCCGCCTGCATTTTATCTCGGGGTTATAACTTTGTTCATAAAAATATTCGACAAACGAAATAAGAATCACTAAACATTGGTAATTTGTAGCTTTGGATTTTGATAACCATTCAAATTCTATAGTCTGAGAAAAGTTAGTCATGTTCATGAACACGACGTCGACATGCCACCGAAATGTCAATAGATTTGACCTCCGTTGGGAACAAAAGCTTGTCTGCGACTACGGGCAGCGAGATTGTGAATTTCACACTGAATACTAATATTATGCATTTGATAATGCGCAATGCCGTATAGCAATAAACGAAAAAAGATTTTTTTATAAATAGAATCATTTCGTTTATTCGTCCACGTTCCGACGAAAGTCAGTACAACCCGAAGGGTTAATAAATATTACAATCTTTGGCTAGTACCTACTTAGACGGCTAATCGGGGGTTTCAGGTTCGATCCTTGCTACTAGATTAGTACACCCGGCTGCTGAAAGCATGATGGTGATTTTTCGTGATGAGGTTTTTCCACTTCACCTAAAGTAGAGCAGAGCAGAGTAAGGCAAACTACGTATCACCGAACTACCAGTGTTGGGTGATCTCGATCTCCTTCTTTAGCCTCACGCAGTTGTCAATTTGCACAGAAAAAGGTGTGTGAGCTGACAGATTTGTCGAGATGTGAAAATAACGCACACACAAATTACAATAGAACTATGAATTAATTAGTCATTACATTCTGCCAAAATCATTTGAAAACTTCTGAAATGGTCAGGAACCCACAACATAACGGTAAAAAGTAGTAACACGGGGTATCTAAAGGTGAAATCATGTAATTAATAAGGTGTTAATGGTGAAATCAAAACAAAAATTGCTAGCAATAACCAAGGGTGCCACAGAACTTTTGCTAGGGGGGGGGGGGCTAAATCTTGCATTGCCACCTACATTTCTGTTATTAATTTTTTAAGACTCATGTCTCCTGACGAATTTCAGCACTATAGTTTTAAAAAAACTGTTAATAACTGGGCTAAATTGCTGAAAACTTCTAACAAATAAATTATATTTTAACAAATTACATTTCTGTTCCTCTTATACCGAATTTTAGCGCTGCAGACGAATTCTGTAAGGATCCCTAGTTTTAAACCAAATTTTGGACGCGCAACCCAAGTTAGAGAATAGAAATGAGTCAGATTTAGTTTTAATTATTATTTCAGAAAATTCATATTAATTAAGTAAGTAGGTAGGTTTTTAGTAAAACTGTGGAAAAGCTCGGCTAATACCCTAAAAAATTAAATTAACCAGAAGGTCATCACACTTCACAGTCACAGCCATTAGATGTTCCATATATATGTTTTCAGGTAATATTAGTGCAGAAAGCGGGCTAATAAAAAAACAACGTGAAAATGAGTTTCTTATGTCCAGGATCCAGACTGAGGTCGAACTTCTGAAGGCAGTCTTAGGCAGTATACTATGATAAATATTAATTCCAACTTTCTGAGATCTATCAAATTCCAATGTCTCTAAATAAATAAAATAGTTTTGTATGTTGGTTCTTCTAACGACCTCAACCAAAATGAAAATAACTGGGTTCGTCCTGACACCTCGCGCCATTTTTCCAAACGAATTCAACCCGACTGAGCAATCTTTGTTTATATTGTCGACCCAAGATGCCGCGTCGATCGCCATCGTCGCGGCGCCTCCATTTCCAATTTTCGTCGTTTTGGCCTTTTGCGTTTGGCAGTCGCTCCGCCGGTTCGTGGTGACATCGTCGTGCCCTAAATGCTGTCGCCGGGGTGAAAACGTGCGTGCACCGAGCCCACTGAGAAACACTGTCGTGATGGGGTGCGTGTATAGTCTTGACAGTGTCGCATATGCTAGATTGTACATCCATACACAACAAGGAATATGAATGATATCTCATAGAGGGTATTGGTAGATAGATATTATAACATTACTGCGTAACTGTAAAGTGTAGTGCATTGGAAAGGTAGAATTTTGCAAGTGATGTAGATTATTTCGTCTTTATTAATAACTGTGCATATTACTTACTTCGTAGGTAGCTAACGCTAGTAGATTTTTTTCTAGTATGCAAAACGATAAGTTGTTTGATAAGTAAATGGTTGCGGTGAGCGAACGGTAGTTAAAATATATTTTTGGATCGCGAGTGTAAGATGCCCCATGCCCAACCGACTGGTCCCCAAGGTGCAATTCGCTTGGACCCTCTGGGCAAGAACGTGCAAAACGGCGGGGGAGAGGCGATGGACGCAGAAACAGCAGGTATGGGTAAACGGTCGATTTGTAGATGGCACTAAATTATGCATAATATGCGATCTGTCGTGACATGCCGCCTGGCGTGACACACGTGTGCATTTCGCAGACGACTTACACAAAAACCACGTGGAAGCTCACTGACAACCGAATTGGCTGGTAGAAGGTTGATGAAGGAGAAGGAGATAGATTTGGTAAGGAGTCTTTGTCCTTAAATAGTAACCGTATTAGCTTCTCTATGAATTCCTAGTTTGAAGAAAACACTAATAATGGGATCACAATGCATGGTTTTCCAAGTCCACTGAAAATAATATAAATAGGTAAGTACTAATTTCTAGGTTTTGATATGGAAATCTAGTTATAAAAAGGCATTTCAGCGAACCGTAAACTGCAGCTGTAGCTTTGTGGTTGTGCTATTATTGTTTGTTCATATTACTATAAATTTTAAAATATGAATTGTTGCAAACTTAATGTTAGGACTCACAGTTCGAGGAAGTAACCTGTGCCTCGAGAGGAGAGGTGCTGGATGTATAATATTGTATAGAACCACCGTTCTTACATAAATTAAACGATGCTTTTTTATGCAGACTAAATGATAAATTTCAGGCGCGACACACAGGCGATTCTTGACACTTGGCATTGTTATTCTTCAATTACTTAGGCAATTTGATATTAATGACACTAATTATTTATGCGGTCTCCGTGACAAGGCCGCATCTGCATGTCGCAGAGTAAGCTTGTATCTGTCTCTGTCGTTCGTTTGTAAGCTTCAGTACGTTACTACAATGATAAATACTCCTAACTGCTACTCCCATTAATAAAGTATATTAATATGAACCACCCCTAGCTATTCAAACACACTAATTATAAACTGGGGTTATAATCAGCGTGTTGGTCAAACTAACGCTAAGATTATGTGATAGACATGTGTCTAAATAATTTGTTAACGTATTGTTTAATTTTTTAACGTATACGTTTATAACGTATTTACTATCGATGTTGTACCTCTAAAACATTCAACACATCAATACGGTATGTATATAGTATCCAAAGAAATTCTAGTGTTTGCAAGTTTTGAACTTTAATAATGCTCGTGTAGTTACTGAGCCATCACGCACCCAGGGGTTCATTAAGAATTGATTTCAAAACATCTTTCCTGGAGGTGTTTTTAAAGTTCAAAGCTTCCTACTTTGGTAATGAGCCACATTTAAGCTCACAGTATACCTAGGTCACAGTTGGGACATAAAGGTCACATTTCTCATATTTCTCACATTTCTCAAATCGAAAACGGAATATTAAGAAAAAAATGGTTAGATACAACTGATAACGTAAACATCGGAGAATGGTCTTCGCAGTAGATAAATGAATCTGAGTTAGTAAACAAAAACTTTTTATTTTGAGAATCTCCCGTTTCGAATAAAAAGTCTGTCCTCGATCCAGATTCACCAATAAAAGTCTTGTGATGAATAGCCCAAACTTGTTTATAATAACATCCAAACTAAAATAGCCCCGGTGGTTTGAAAGCCGCTTGCTTGGGCCAAGTCACATAATATGCGCGTGCCTTATAGTTGCTTCCCCATCCCATGTGGTCGACCTGCCGTATTTTGGTAAAAATAACTTTTTAACTTTTACTACTACATGGGGCGAGTGCCTGTAGTTTTGACTCTGAACTCTGAAGCAAAAACTCTAACGCCATTTGCTAATAGGTAGGTGATAGTGACTGCACGGTATTCGTTCCAGCTGCAGTGTCAGACTGGCTTCATAAGCCACGGCGCCAACTTCATGCTATAGTCCCGGCTTTGGGGCTTAAAAAGAGAAAATAAACAATGAAAAGAGGATTTGCAAGCCGTTTTCATCATGGTTTTGGGGTCTTGAATGGGCACTCGGAGCCCCGGTGGCCGGTTTTCACCCCAAGAAAGATGGAGGGGAAATGAGAGAGATAGCTTCTTATACTGACTGAACTCTGTCAATGGCTTAGAACGATTTGGGAAGACTGTTTATTTTTCCATTCGTGTTGGAGCGACTCTATCCACCTGTTACCTGACGGTTACCGTTGCCAATTTATATACGTTGACGGAGTGTGACTGAAAAAACTCATCGAAGTAGAAGCAAAACAAGAGTGTCTCGCTATAACCTTCACCATGCAAAATAGATTTAGGTAAGTAATCAAATTCACATGAACTATTAATTTCGTTACGGTGTCGTTTCTCAGCTTGCGTCGTCTGTGAACGACGTCGTTGTTTACGCTTAGTTTCGGAACGGAGCGTCCAAGATGCTAACAGTTGAACGCAACGGGACAGGATAACTGTGAGAGCGGGGTTGTCAAGGATACGGCCGTAGTAGAGGAACTCTCTCAGCATTAGCAGAAATCACGCAAGCCCACGGCTATTTTAGCCTAGACTGCAAGTGACAGACGCGCTGCGCTCTCTGCGCTCTCTGCGCTACCGGGGTGGAATGAACGTTTTCAAATCTTTTGAGCATTTTTGGGACACGGAAAGTGTCAGTTACGGAACCTCTAGGCCGATAAAACGAAGCCACTCTCCATGCTAGAGCATAGGGCAGCTTCAAGGGCAGCCGACCGTCCACAATCCTCTGAATACGGAGCTCGTATATACTAATTGTAAACTTTCATTGTGTTCTGTTTGATAAGTAGCAAGTTTTTTTTGCTTATTCGTAAGATGAGTTTAAAGTGAATTATGACCGCTTTTAATTTGAGACTTAGGCTCGCGCACATTCATCTCCGAACGACGCCACTTTATCATATTATTTCAAAGTTTTCCATGTACTTTCTTCGCATTCTTCGCTGTCGTCTTTGAACGCCACCCCGTCAACCATAAACGACGCCGGCAGCTTTGAAGCACGTCATCTTTACCCCGTCGTGACAACTTTTCAGTTTTCACCCGTCATGGCTTCTTCGAAAGACACCAATTTCATCATTGAGCGGCGGGCCGTGTCAAGCTTTTAACCCCAGCGTGTCCTCTTTGGACCGCGGCGTCTCGTCTTCGAACCCCGCCTGCCATCTTCAAACCCCCGCGCCACGCGGGAATCGAACCTCGTTCCTTGTGCCTGCCGGCCGGCCGGCCGGCTCGCGGGGTCGAGAGCGACGAGAGATGCAAGGGACGAGGGTGGGGGCGTCGATATCGAGCGTCGGTCCGTCCGCGACGCCAATCTCACATAGCGGGGTCCACGCGAATCAGTTGAACATCAAGATGGAAACTCGACCGCTCGTTTCCCGCTAGGCCGACTCGTTGTTTTTCCGCTTGGCAGTTAACTCGAATCAGCTCGAAACGTTTGGCGTATACAAACACTGTGTTTACATTTTACAACGTGGTTAGCTTCGACCCTAGTTCGCGGCTCTGTGCTAGTTGACGGAATCGATACTGCATCCCGGCGTCATCTGACTCGCGTTCATCCACCCATCTACCCCCCCTTGGTGTACCGAGGGGTCGGCACCCTCCACTTTCCGCTCGCCGGGCGCCATGCAAGGAAGCCCCACGCTTGTAGGTCTTAACCGTTAGCGTGGCGGTGGAGACTCGGGAACAACTGGTCAAGGTTTCGATCGTCAACAGTGCCCGCGACATCGAAGCTGTCGTCTGGCGCAGACAACAGAGAGTGATGAGCGACCAGGATGTCGATGATGTGGCTTTTCTGACAGGACGCAAACGTGAGCTTTATATCTGTTATAGTTACGTATACGTGGATGCCGGCATGGTCGGACGAATTGGCCTGCAGATAAGTGGTTGAAAAATGTTTTTTTGTTTGAAGCTTTGGAGGCGGAGAGTTTTTCATTTTTATCATTCGGTCCTTGTGGCTGATTTTAATGAGACAAGTTTTACCGACAAGCGATTTACGCAGACTGTTGTCCTATCAGATAAGATGGCCCTCGGTAAAAACTGCCGATAAAGAAGTTCAGACTTGAACCTTGCTTAACTACTGGAAATTGATTTTGTCTCGCAGTTTCAGGCCGATCCTAATATAGAAGCATATTTGAGTTGAGATTGCCGAATATTGATTGTTAGTTCAGGGCTACACAATTTTATAGCCACTAAACTGATAACCCTGCGAGGCATTTAAAGCATCGACTGCAGCCAAACTTTACATACGAAAAAATAAACAAACCCCGTTCACAGTGCAGTTAACGACCTAATCACAAGAAAGCGTGCTCGAACGGTTTGGTATAGAAATACAGTTGCAGAGAACCCAAGTTTGTATACCTCATTAGGAAATGCTATGCCATGATATTCTAGACATAGCCTCGTTAGCTGCTCGCACACATTATAAACTATTTACCTCTTATAGGTAGGCCCATAAATCATAGTATGTATCGCAGAGTGGTCTGAACGACATTGCCCGGTTACCAAAATGATAGCGAGCTGAACATTAAAGTCAAGTGAACAATTCGACAGAATTTTGAATCCTTTGTGCCATGCATTTAATAACGAATGCACTTTAAAAAACGTTTCGAGGCGAAACCAACGCACGGCGGAACGCTCATCGGGCGGGCGAAGCCGGCAAGCGCCAAGTCAGTTTTAACAGGATTCGAATATTTAAATGGCCACCATTCCTTCAGCAAATCTCTCCCTACCTCCGTATTTACAACACGTATGTCGTGTGGAAGACAAGCAAATTTCTAGATACAAGGAAGAAATGTTTCGGTTGTTTTTTGTTTGTGTTTATGCCGCGTTTTTTGGCCGTGACAGTGCGTGCTCCCTTGTATAGTCTTCGCTTCAGTTAGGAGTGCACGGAGTTAGAGGTGATTAGGTTTATCTTTATTGAAATCAATGATTATTTGACAGGCCTCGGGTTTTATACCCGTAATGACTTGGTCGCAGACTCGAGCACAGAGCTGTGTTGCCAAATACCAAATTGTCTCCCCAACTCATCTACCTGTATGTGGCAATATGGCATGTGAGGGCCTACGAGATATTTTGACAACATAGCTAGACACATCTACTCTGATAGATAACATGTTCGGGATGTTATCATGGATACTTACAAGTGCGCGGATTAAAACGTGTCAAAATTCCGTGCACTCCTAACTAAAGCACCGACTATAGCATACACGTTCCAAATAAACGTCGGAGCAGAATCTGCCGGCTCGTTACTACGTGGATGCCTTTTTCACGTCACCGAATTTTATTTTGATGTTAACGATTTCCAATTTCAATGTCAATATTCTTTAATTCATGATTTTGAAATACAGTAAAATCCACTATTGGATGGCTAGGTGGACATGAGTTTTGAAATGTCTGTTAATTAACTAAAATATTTAGATTGTTTAAAAAAGTATACTGTAACAATCCATAAAAAATAAATACGTTGTTATCACAAGCTCGATCTTATTTCATCTCGATCTCAAATCTCGATTTCAAATCTCTTATTCTCTTTCATTTATTACCCAATCTCTCTATTCTGGACGTGTGACATCGTTGTGCCAGGGAGCTGCTTTTGATCGATACACAATAGAGTGGATGAAAATGTGTGTCTTCTTCACGACATACAATTACTAACTACGCCCTCACCACATTACCATAATCCTTTGATCCCTCGCCCAAAAGCTAACTCAACCTCATTGTTGGGCTGGAAGCAGGGAATGGGTTAGTCCGAAGGTACGAGGTCTGAGCACGACTATGGAGCCGGTTCCAAATGAAACACTAAATTAGACCGGCGAACATTTGCTGGAACACTTTATTTAGAGGACCAAAAGAACGCATCCGATCTCTGAAATCCGCAGTGTGGAACAATGTGTGTGGGTGTACGCAAAATTTCGCCCCGTCTCTTCAGAAAAGCTTGCGGGGGCACACCTAATATGCTAATGTAAAGTTATTACATTTTTTTAATTTAACTATCACTTTTAAGTTTTAACGTACCTATTTCTCTGAAATAAGTAAAGCAGGTCGTTATTTATAGACGGGTTCGAAGCTTCCTTGAAAGTTTCACCAATCATTATGAGCGGCACGTTCGTCGTCCCGGAATTGTGCGAACAAGCAGGTACAAACAAGAAACACACCAAATTCCCTTTATCTTTTTTTCTACGTGAAGTCGAATTGAAGTCTTCGTTTCATCCGCTCATCCAAAAATCTAATTAGTTTTTTTCCCACAATCCATCCGCATGGATCCACATAGATCCCTTCAGTCTTGATCAATTTCCGCCAGAGGAAAGCAGCGTTGTGCAGCTAGCAATTAGTATCAGTGCTTAATTAGTAACAAAACAGCTTAGTAAACCCTCAATAAAGTTAAAAACTCAATTCCAGCCAGACGAAAATTGGGGGGGGGGGGGGGGGGGGGCTTAACACGACGATTTTGGAGTGAACCTACGCGTGTGAAGTAAAAATCTCAAGGCAATATAGTAATCTAGTACAGAACCACACTTGTGTACGTTCCACCGATTTCGAAAGCTTCCATTCATGTCAACTTAGTTATATTCGATCGAAATTCTGCGATTATTTTTATTGTAGCACATTTTCATGCCACATAACGAGTTTGCTTTCACTGGCATTACGCTCGCTGGCATTATTCCAGCCATGTTGTAAGAATCAGGTGCGTAAACAGGGTTTACGCATGCAAATAGATGGGCATGGGTAAACGGGGCTAACGACAGTTTGCGCCCAAATGACGCGCCAATTAGCACGTGGTCGAGTGTTGGGTCGGTGTTCCATTGCAGGAGAGAGTCCGGCGAACGCGGGCAAGAAGGCCCACCACGGGGAACACCACGGGGAACACCACGGCGTCGCGGCGTGCTCGCAGAAGCGTGCCCTGATCGTAGCCACTGCCGTGTTTGCCACCCTCTTCGTCGCCTCGCTCATCATCGCCTTCGCTGGCCCGCAGACAGGTGAGTTGCACACAGCAATTGATTGATTGATTATGTGGTGTTTAACGACGCACTATATTGACAGCTAGCCCTGTGGCACTGGTCTATTGGCGTCGGTTAATGGAATGATAATGAGGGGGATGATGAACCTAATACGGAAGAGGGAACCCGGTGGCGGCAAGTAGCCTACTCCGGTCGAAAAGCCCGAAAAGGACCACCGCTAAACGTCCCTTCCGAAGGACGGTACAACTCAAACAGCACAGGATTATTAAATACTTATGACTCGTGTCTTCTGCCTAATCTCATTTACTAAAAGTTTTTTTTAAAAGCATAGAATTACTCCGCTAATCTGTACTGTCGAGAGGTTGATGGCATGGAGATTGAAGCTGCAGCACTAACTTCAAACCCTCCGACCTCTCTTCCGAAAGACAGGAATTGCGGGATAGAGAACGTTGAGGGAGCTTAAAACTTTTGACCCGAAATGTTCCGAAATGTTGCCTTATATAATATAATACAATCGTCAGTGTGTGTGTGTGTGTGTGTGTGTGTGTGTGTGTGTGTGTGTGTGTGTGTGTGTGTGTGTGTGTGCGTGTGTGTGTG
>QKMV01000971.1:0-18295 GCA_003287335.1 Lednia tumana
TAACCCAGTTATTAACAGTTTTTTTAAAAACTATAATGCTGAAATTAGTCAGGAGATATGAGTCTCAAAAATGTAATTAAAATAATTCTTTTTCTGAGTTAATAAATTGAAATAATGAATTTGAAAATATCTGCAAACTTTGTCTTTGGCCAGTTCTACGGGAGTTAGTATCCATCTCATGCAGCTGCTTCTTACGGTTCGGCTGTAGTAAGTAAATGCACTACTTTTTAATTAGTTGGTACCTTTTTTACCTGAGGTCTCATGGGGCCTTAACAATGCTATATTTAGAAGGATTGATGTAAAGACAGAGGCAAAGCTCAATTGATTGAATTTATGTCAAAGATGCGTAGTTAAATATATATAGAGGTATATATTCTGATTAGGAGCCCCATTTACTTTTAAATTGTTTTTCGGTGGAGGTGCCAAAGTCTGAAATCGTATGCTTTATTCAGAGGTGCCAGAATTTCTGACGATTTTACTAAGATAAGCATGGAGGTTACGTTTATTATCTCCGCGCAAAGCACCATGTTTTATGCATGCGGTTATTATGACAAAGTACTTTATATCAAGCCGGCAGATTAAACTTTAATGCATGCTGATATACGTAAACAGAAATCTCGTGTTTTTTTTTTAAGTTTATCATTTTGCTTGCTCACATTTGAGCAACAATTTGTGTCTACCGAAAGAGTCAGTTTCGAGTGTTGCAGTTTGTATTTCATCTCTGGAATTACACCACCATGATGGCAGCACGTCGTTGTACACAAGTTAACATGGAGGCGAATTGCACTCTCACATTAGGAAAGGTAAAGCTCATTACGAAAATGTAAAGGAATAATAATTACAGCAGACCTTTGGAAAATGCAAAACACGCCGAATGGTGACCGTTAGGAATGGATGATAGCGATTTTCATCGTCTGTGCCATAAAGGCTCGAGTGATCCCAGTGCAATAAGCTTTTTGCTGCGTTATTCATCGCAAACAGATATATAATTAAATGTAACGGGGTTATTTGCTCTGCACCTGAGTTCAACAGTTCTACAACAAAGTTGCAATAGTGTCAATAACGAATGGTAAAATTGAGTTAACTGGCGATTAACAGTATAGAGCACGCTTTATGGGGAGTGTAAGGAGTTCCAAAAGACACTGCTGCTATTATGGTATACGGTAGGTACATTTCACCGCCATGATTTACCGAACAGCATTATTCCCACTTTCCACAAGCAGATCTCTAATCGTTTCAGCAAATAGGATACGATGTTCTCAAGAACAATTAGAGGCGCGTAATCTCCCAAAAGCGACCACCTCGGGCCCGGAGCAAACTTCGGATGATTTGCCTGTGGAATTCGGTAATCAGCCTCGGGACAAATGGAACACGAAATAATGTATACGGCTCAGAACATAAATCTTTCTATTGTTTCAAGTAGGAATGTCATCAGTGTTGCATAGATTCAACACAATTCACCAGTTTAGATAATAGAAGAGCGATGGACGTATGGCCTACAGTTTACATGAATACAGAGGAATTGATTAATAATGATAATTACGTCATTTGCGACAACTAAATGCGCACTCTCGAGCCAGTGAGTAACGCAGACAGCCTATTCAAAGCTGAGAGCCTTAGCTATGCTAAAGCAACGAGCTGTTTAAATTAATCTTGTATTTTGTATAGCATTCCGAAGAAGACAGAGAGAGGGAGTAGCTAAGTTTCCGAGTAGGGAAGACTTAGAACTAAGGCAACAGTTTGCTGCGAAGCTCGTATTTGTTGTGATGGGTTAACACCTTTATGACTGTCTCTGCTTAAAAAGACAGTTGCCCGAAGATATCACTGGTTTAATTTGTCAAAGTGGTAAATCTAAGCTGTTAACCTACCCAAGACAAAATATTTTTAATGCTAACAATCTCAGCATTCCTTTAAAGGCAGAATGTCAGATTATTTTCAGTTTACTAGCTAAATATCAGAATCTAAATTCAATTTACAAAGGAATGAGCCAATTCGAATAGAAGGAATGGCGCAATGACCCTTACTCCTGTTCTTTCAGCACCGGTGTGGACCGATATTAGTCCGTAGCGGAGATATGCCTGCCGACACGATCTCGGGCTCCGGTTCGTTTCGAGCGTTCTAGCACTGAGCAGGAATGGTCTGGTTTCTTACAACAGCGTGGCCCTGAACTGGGAAGGATATAGGGATCGGAAAGGGAGCCTGGAAGGAAGCAGTCACCACATCTTCTTGATCCACTTGCCCACGTTAAACCAGGCATGCCGTTCTGGTGACGGGGAACTGGCCTCCAAGTCGGGGTAACGAGCCAGGAAATGGACCCTGCTTGTTGCATCGCATACGTCCAATCGCACAAGCAGGCAACTTATTTTTGAGCGAGTGAGCAAACGAAGCGCCTCTGTTCAGCTCTATTGGCACTTGGTTTTTTTGTTGCAAACGCCAGCCAAGAAGACCGATCATTAGGATTTTTTTCGAATATCAATCCCATTAACTTATTTTTGTTTCGATTTCGAAATAAATCGGTCGATATTCAATTCTTAGGACTCATGTCTCCTGCCTAATATCAGCACTAGTTTAACTGCTGAGAACTTCTAACAAACAAACTCCCAACGTTTCGCTAACTATCTTGAACGCTTCTTCAGGGTCCGTCAGATTTTACGTGAAAAAGAACTTTTTTACCCAAAAACAAAAACAAAAAAATAATCTAGCAAAGCATACTTCAAAAATTAAAAGAATAATCGACTCTGCCTTCTAAAATTCACCTGGAATAATATTAAGAATTTTAGAAGGCAGAGTCGATTATTCTTTTAATTTTTAAATTAGGCTTTGCTTTGCTTTTTTTAAAATTAATACATAAGTTCTTGTTCACGTAAAATCTTCCGAACTCGCCCTGAAGAAGCTTTCATTATAGTTAGCGAAACGTTGGGAGTTTGTTTGCTAGAAGTTCTCAGCAGTTAAACCCATTTACTAACAGTTTTTTTGAACTCGGTCGATATTTGGTATGAAACATTGATTAAAAGTGATTCGTTCCAGAATAGCACGGCAGAGTTAGGGAATGAAAATTGTGTATAAGGATCGCGTCTGTACCATCTAATCAACCCTTTAAATAAAATCTCGTTTAAAGTGCCTATGCTTGTATAAGCATTCTCCTGGTTGGATCTGCATCCATCGAAGGTAAAGTGTTGCTAATTCCGTGCTGACGTCGCAAAACGTAGGCTTATACTAATTTCTCACAAAGCGTAGGCTACGAAGGTTCTTCAGTTGATTACACATTCTCCATTATAACAACTGCGGTGATAAGCTGCAATGCGATTCAAAACATTTTCCCACTTTCGATAGATATTATAGCTGCCAGTCGATATCGCCAGCATTGCATATTGCCACCAATTGAACAAATAATGGGCTTTGATCGATACGGCAATCTTTTTATGTATGAGCAGCTTGATAAAACTTATAAAATATATCAAAAGCTGTATGCATGTATGCATGTATGCATGTATGCATGTATATATGTATGCGCCTAACTATGGATATCGGCGAGGATCTCTGCCAGCTTTTAAACGTGTAGAATGTTTGTCTTCTACGATGAGTACGGATGGGATCTCTTTGTACTTTTGTTCACATGTAATCCAAGTAATAGTGCATGTTAAAGCCGCACAGAGAATTAGCCTGAGAGGATGTACCTAAAGAATGCTGCGTGAACAGATAAGCCCGTTGCTATCCCAAGTACGACCGTCTCGCTACATGCCACATTTCGTCAGAATGGGGAGCGATTGGTATCGCACAAATGCCATGACAAATCCACCAAGACCTTAATTCCAGATTCACTCAAGTTGACATCCAAAGCGGGGTACAAACACAATTACGACGCGTTTTTTAACAGTTGAAAAAGCGGAACATGGTTGACTCTCACTAATCCGGTTTAGTTAGACACATATAAACTGTATGTTGTTCGTAAATAGGAATTAAATATCAAAATAGTATGAACATTTACAAATTAAATTTCTATACTTCCAGCAGCGTGGATATTAAATATATGAGTGCATGCTACGAAGTATGTATTTTGAATTGCTGTGAATTATTATGATAATCGTTATCCCATCAAAGAAGATTACGCTTAGGTAGCGAGCTTTGCGTTGATATGGCAGTGTTATTACCGGCAGTATGAGAAGATAATGTAACAAAGATAATGAGGAAGTCAAATCCTCTTTCCGAACCTCGTAAATTACACCGCAATCGTGTTCTAAGCACACAGGGTAGTAATTTTTCCCCAGTGTTATTTCGCACATTTTTCTCGGCCGTAAATATATTCTAATGCACGCAGCGGCCGTAGCAGCTCCTACAGTATGTTTAGCTACTAGATCCCATACTCTGGAATAGGGCTATAATACCGCGCCGAATAAATAACTTTCTGGCCAAATGCGTGGGCGGGATATGGAACTGCAGTAGTAACAAGCATGAAGCGAACGTTTACGTAGCGGAAACAATGGGCTGACAAGTAAAGGCTATCACCTAGATAGATAGCTATACAGCTTTAAATCAACCGTGTACCTGTACCGCACTTATCGACCGTAAATCAGTCGTGCCAGTATTTACGAAAAATAAAAAATATAAAGAAAAGTTTTAAAGGAAATTTGAGGAAAATTGAAGAAGTCTTAAACGCAGTCCGTCAGGGTTGATTTAAATTCTATGTGTATGTCACATGGAGGTGCCGAGGACAAATGTGCTCTGAGGGTTGCATCTACGGGCGAGGAGAGCGTGCTTAATTCAAGCTATCGATTTTAGAAAATTATGACTGCAGAAAACGTGAAACTTTTCTCTGTCTGGTTTTGCGAATGGGATTCTCGGAATTGAAGACAATCGAGCCCCAGAGGTGGAGGTGCCGTGCATACATCTGCTCTGCAGGTTGCATCTAGGGGCACCGACTTACACGTTTACGCATACGGCTGAACACCTACGTTTCATTTGCTAGCTGGCTCTGACTTTTGAGACTGGCGGAGGTGAAAAACTATGCAGACAACGCAAGTCGTTAAGCTGGAGTTGCTGGGGCAGATTTGATATGCGGGCTGCATCTAGGGGCAGGCGACCCACAAATTTTCGAGTAGAAAATGCTAACAATAAGTTCCAGGTGTTTACGTAAATTATGTGTGTATCAATACCACGTCCAGGCGTGGTTCGGTATAATTGTAATTTGTACCGACTACAGTGGATGTGAAAGAAATTCGTTATCCATTTTAAGTTGAGTTTATTCTAATATGTATCCTTGGTTGAGCCCTATTCCTCGTTTTAGAGCCCTTTGCTGAACATTTAATCCACCCTCGACTCGTCTTGATTAAAATCGTTATTAATTGATTCGAATCAGGTTCGGACTAATTACTCCACTACTAAAAGCTCTGGACTCGTTTAAATTGTTGGCAAGGTCTCGGCGTCAGAAGAATAATGTGGAAACCGACGGATGGCCGTCGCGACGTCTCTGAATGAAGACGCCGTCGCACCAGATGTATTTATAACGTGACAACCACAGGTGCACCGCACGACTCGAGTCATTCACGAGGTCTCACTTTTCCCGAACACTATTTATAACATCGAACAAGATTAGAAATATTTGGTACGTTTCCAGGAATAGAACAAGACAGAATTGTCTATTGGACGGTTTATTAATATATTCTTGTGCCATTTATCACTATTGTATAAAGTATGACTAAAGGCACCTCATGAGCTTACCTTTGTTTGATCTCCAACGGCATTGGTTATGATTTTTTTTCAAACGCTACATGTTTTCGTCGGTCGAAGTACCTAAGGCAGCCATGAAATTAATGTCGAAACTAGGAACGGAGTATAGTTGTGGATATATGCTTGCGGATGGGAGTCGATAATTTTATTCTTATCATTAGAATGAACACGCTTGCTGCTCGGATAGACTGATATTACACTTGCACAGGGGAAGCGGCGCGGGAGCAAAGTATGGCGAAGGGGGAGGGGGACTGACGCACGACGCTTGTACAATGGACGCTGCGAAAAAAAGTGACGCATATTTTCAGATCGAAAGAGAGAGATAGAGGAAGGGAGAGAGTGAGAGAGAGAAAGGGAGAGAGATATATATATATATCTAGAGAGAGAGAGAATGCGCTCATACTCACGTTGTGTGGCCAAAGCAAGCTGTGAAATATATCGCATAATATAAAGTGTTTTGAAGCCCGGATTAGAAATACCTACCACTATTTATTTCTCAACGTAACTACGGTGCGAAGAACATAAAAACAAATCAAAGGTCAACGTATTGGAGGAAGGCAGTTGGCGTTCATTTTCGCTCCTTTCTGCTCGTGATGTAATAAGTGAAACCTACCTACCTACCTACCTACCTCTAGTAGCAACCGTGGCACCGGAAGGCAAGAGTGCGAAGAAGAGATGTTGCATTGCAAATCAGGTCAAGTGTATGAAGCCGGGAGCGGCTAGATGCACCAGTGCAGTGCTGCGCCCCGCACACAATGCGCCAGCTCATCATCACGCCGTCCACCTACCTGCCGGAGGTGGGTTCTCCTCGTGACGAGAAGAATGAAGCAGTGATGAATGCCACTATAATCTACAGAATGAAATACGATAAAAGCGTCAAGTTTTTAAAACCTTTTGTCTGCGCGTGAAGACCAATCACGTGACTTGCTGGTGTGTCGTCAGCGGCGGCGCTCGCGACGCCCCGGAAGTAGTTCTCAGTGGCATCCCATGAAATTAGTTCCTTTCACAGCCTCACAATGGAGCGTCGTATGTTTGCCAAGCCCTTCTCTCATCCATACCTGCATCTTTGTCCTATACGTATTGCACGGCCATGTTACTGTCTCTGTCCCTCGTATGGACGCCATCACACCGGCTATATACTTGTCATCCCCTTGAGATTGAAACCTGGAGAGATTTCAGCTCACCGTCAAGTGTTCTATTGACATCGAACAATGCACATCGCCTACTCGCCCCAGTCCTACCACCCTACCCGCTGAGCCTAAGTAGGCACCTTGAGGAATATTGATAAGTCGACGAATATTCAGAGTTCAGACGCCCTTCTGCATAAAAGGCTGCAAAGTGCTGAAATGCAACGGCTCATTCAAATATGTTAAGGATTAGCTTTGGTTCAACGTTGGAATCTAAAAGCACATTGCGAACGGCGCCGTCGAGGGCAATCAAACCACCACAAGCCATCGACGCTTAATCAACTCATTCTAAACTGGAAAGGCAGAGCGAACGCGGTATTCGCTTTTCGTTCTATCTCAATATTCAGGTAGTATGCTCTATTCAATGCACGACAGATCAATCTTTACGGCTGTGTGGACATTGAAGAAGATTCCAGTTACAAAAAGAAATCTATTTTTTAATCAAGAATCTAAAAGGTGTATCTCAACAACCAATATCCTCGAATATAATTGAAAAGAAATTGCATGAAATTACTTTCAGAACAAAACTTTTGGTAGGAAACACCGTGCATCGCTGTAGATCTAATCCGTTATAATTTAATAGACAATCTCTGAATAAAACAGTGACAACGAGACGTCCGAATTGCAAAGAAACATCTGGCAACTGGAGACTGTTCCATTTTTCTCATTTCCTGCTCACTTTTCCATGTTCCCGTCGGGATACTATGCGATCTGATAAAAGAAAAGCGCGGGGAAAGAAAAATCGTTATTCAATTGTTATGTCACTATTTTGAAAGCTTGTCTGGACCGGGGGTGACTTTGACAGTGAGGATGATTCGTGAATATTATATACGACCTTTTCGTTCCAGATCTCTCGAATTGACTCACTCAGGAGGCACATATTCTGTATAGCATCGGTAGTATCTTCTTGTATGCAATAAAGGATACACAAGCTAACTGCAATATCTTTGAAGAAACCAACAACTCCTTAGATTTTATTTAACAAGGTGGATGACATAGTCTTCTTGAATCATACAGAGGAAAAATTAGAAGCCGAAGTAGTTTGCAACCGAAAGCATCGCAATGAACCACTAAACACGATATTTCTCCAGAAAAATTATCTCGTGTTTCTAGACGGCTTACGCAAACTGTAATTAATCTTGACTTATAAATAAATCTTACGTTGACGTTTTTAATGAAAAATCTATTATAGTTTCATGAGACTAACTGCCTACTAAATTCTTAAGACTCATGTCTTCTACCTAATTTCAGCACTAGTTTTCAAAAAAAACTGCATACTCTTTACAGAGGCAATTTACACGCTAATTCAAAAATGTATTATCCATAAAGGCTCATAAGCTAGGAATATAGCTGGTAAAATGAAAAAAACACTACAATACGAGCTCGCGAAACATTATGTTCAAAAGTGGCATTTTTCGACCTTCTTTCCTTCGAGAACGATTCCGTATAAGAGAATGGCCGTGTAGCTTTTTCGACCCATGGGACCTAGATAAACCCATGGTCAAAAAAAATCGCGACCTGTGGCTAACTCGCCCATCATTTTATGCCTCGAAATAAATCGGGTTTTTAATTGGTATATTCGCTTGGCTTTAATAAGTGGATTACTGCACGCATGTTAATAGTATGTGTGAGCTTTTCTCGCGGCGAAATAGTCGCCATGTGCACCGGCCGAAATCTTACATTTTTTCAAATCATTTCTTTGAACTTCCTGAATATTTTTTGAAATGCCATTTTAGACTATCATAGTGCATTCAACTATATACGAAAATTTTCTCTTGACAGGTAACAGTACTTTTTAACATTTTCAGAGCAGAATTATGTTTACAAAAACAAAACGTATTTTTGAATAATATCGTTTCAATTTGTCGCTATCAAACTGCCTTGAGATGATTCTATCGCAAGAAACTTTTTGAAAAACTCAATTCGGCAACAATTCTGTCCCCTATGTCGCCTAGCACACGAGAGTTCTGTGCGTTCCGCTCCGGCTTACGCCAGTCCGTAAAGGGTGGGTTACAACGAACACGGCGGCACGCAGTTCATGTTTCAAGGGGTCGCGACGCGGTCTGCTCGTGACAACGTATTAGACAGAGGAGGGGCCACTTGCTGCTGATGATGATGACGACGAGGACGATGACGATGACAAAGATGCATCGCAGGTCCTATCGCCACCGTCGAAAAGCACAGGCTGAAACTCTTTCAATTCTTGGAAGACTTCTCTGCAGAGTCAATATACCTACTTGAATAGAAATAGCCAAACACTTTCATGTTTCTCAGACCTGGGCACCATGTTCGTGCCTCGAATCACGACTACAGACAATTCATGAGATTTCTTCTCCTTCGATAGACAATATAGCAAAATGTAAGGCAGGCAGTCTGGCAGGGTGTCTGCAAACGACGTTTGCGTTATCTTGTTCTTTATTTATGAACCACGCGTATTCTTAAGAGGTGCTAACTTGGATCTCCCGCCCTACGCAATAACCATTACCATTACTAGCAGTTCACATCATCCACTATGTCCCAGGGGCGCTGCTTACTCCTCGGCTAACCTCATGCTGCGACAAGGTGTGGAGGTACGACTAACTAGTCATACATAAAGTGAAAAGTGTTGTGTGGAGTGGAGTGGAGTGGGGTGTTTATAGGTTATGTCTTTAACTGTCTTGTAGTTCTCTGTGAGAATATGCGAAAAGCCGATTCAAATGATCCACTGGAGAGCGAGCTTCACGTGGACTCGGCGCTCAACTTCATTCTCCATAGAAAAGCGCGAAGCGTATAGACAGTTAACATCACGACCTTGCGACTGCTACGGCCTAACGCATCAAACAATATCACACGCCCTTATTTGGAAGCTTTTAAGTTTGATTTCTGCAGCCGTGGTATTTTGAAGTTTAAATAGGGATCAATTAACACCTCAAGACCTCACCCCACCATCGCAAGCACAAACGCTGCTTGCTACAGCTTGAATGGTATTTGCGGATGCCTAATCACGATTTAATACACAGTGAATACAAAACAATCACAATAAAAAATCTCCCAGGGGTTCTTCAAGTTTATATATTTTTTTGTGCAAATTAAACCTTCGTTCTTCTCTGTCGGTTTTGAAATCGTTTTTCTTTTCTTTCCCTTCCTCTTTTGCCTGAGACTCGTTCCCCTATAATATCTCGTCTTTCTTCGTCTTTTTAAACGTGATTTATTCGTACCGTAATTGCGTCATGGCTCCGCCTCAACAAATTCCACCACTTGTCAAGAGAAGGAATGAAACGAAGAAAGAGTCCGTAATTCCCGGCAGTTTAGTCAGCTGGTTGTTGAAAATGAAGTGAAAACAGAACAGGCCATCAAAAATTAAAGACATTAAGCAAATATTAAATCGTAATAAAATTACCTGAATGGACCTACGGTTAGGCACAATCGTTTTTCTAAGTCTTAATTCCGTGCCTGCAACTTGCAATTCACTACCGACGAGCCACCGAAAATAATTCCATAAATTGGACTGCGTGGAGGCGCCAGGTTTCGTCAGCTACCTAGACGCGACTGTGTGGTTCAACTGCAGTTCCAGTTGTTACCAACTAGTGTGGCGAGTATTTTCTCCGCAAATACCCCATTCGTTCACTACCTGCATTCTTCTTCATGGCTGGCATGGCTGATGGGTTTAGAATAACGCATAATACATAAAGATATCGCTGGACTGGCACCATTATTAAAATTTATTGGTTTACCAGCACGCTGGTCAGCATGGCTTATCCAAGCTCATTTATGAAAAATAATGCTAACCGGTGTGAAAGCGTGGAACCCTGTAGAGACAAAGAGGGAGAAATACATGGTAGGTACTTACGTTTTCTGAATTAGCAAATAGCTGAGTTGGAAGAACCTGACGCTATTATATGAAATTTTATATAAAGAAAATAATACACGGGAAAGTAAAGCAATTATATTCAGCCATTTTTCGATATCGTGCCGTGCCAAGGGTAAGTTTGGAAAATGTGCCAAAATGTTGATTTTAAATAAGTATCTGCAATCTGGTGTCATAACAAATTGTAGGAAGAAACTAAAGCAACTTTTGATACTGAACAGCAGCGATCACTGATATCAGCCAGATATAATATCATGGGCTCGCAAATACGATAAAACTACCTTCTCTCAAGCGTCCTTGTATTCTGCATGACCTTATGATAATTTAATTTGTAAAGAATATCCACTACAAAACAAAATTTGCAAATATATTTCCATGTCCATTTTTTTTCGTTTCATGGTCTTTTCCGTAGCCGTGTACTCGATATTTGAATCTATTTGGTGGAGTACAAACTAAGCTAGTGGTTGTATCAATTTTGTGTAAAACAATGTGAAAAATCTCATTTAAGTCGTACTCGAGCGTGCAAGTCAATACTTGAGACACGAATATCTCTGCAGTGACGTCTTTCACTCTTCACTCGCTAGTTGCAAACCGAAATGAACCCCGCGATTATGTCAGCGAGCGTCTTGCTTGTCACATAAATGATAGCAATCCAAGATGTTTCAAGATACCGTCGTTGCCCCCACCCATACGTTTCCATCAACAGTCTATATCATACTGCATCTCTTTGGTCGTCGCGTCTATAAATAATTTAATATTGAAGTTCTTTATCTGAAAATCATTTTTTATTCCATTATTATTTTGTGTCAAGATGAAATTTCCTGATTTCGTTTCAAGATAACGTCAGTTTGAACGACACTACAGTTTCATGTGTGTGATTATGAAAATTGGGGAGGCCAACGGATTATTCGTTTCGGCACGATCATGTGGCAACTGCTACCACCATTTACTACCATTGAAATAATATTCGGACGCATCAAAAGAACTGTATTCTCCTATTTATCAGAAGGTACTTGGGACCAAATAAAAACAATGATTTCTAAGCCCAACTTAACCCAAACAAATTACTCTTAAGAGTATAAACAGTACTAAAAGGTAGGTAGGTGGCTGTAGAATTTGAGAATAAAGCCTCGACTGTAAACCGCTTCTTCTGACATGACGTTATCATAGCGTCGTCCGTTCATAACGCTCTACTCTGCAGGTCGGGGCCAAATTAATTTATGATCTCTCCGTGACAAAGATTGTCTCTTTCACACACTCCACCGTTTGCTCCTCTCCTCTCCCACGGAAAGTTATGGTGTAATAAAGTGATATAAATGTTGGCTGTATGTTATGCAACTGCCGACGGAAATTGGATGCCAGCTCGAACGGGAGCACAGTCGAGTTTCCGCGTGGAAAATTCAAACGTCGGGGATTCGACGGCGTTGCTACTGAGGTACCTAACTACTTTCTTCGCTACTTCTAGTTTATACATTATCGTGCAATATTGTTTGTTTCATTACATGAGATTAGATCGGGGTATTTCGGGGTGCTGTGCTATTGAAACAAGAAATTATATAAACACCCATTTTTAAATTCCTGGATTTTATGGCTAGCTTGGTGTTAAATTATTCCAGAAACAATTTTCGTCCGTGAAAATATAATCCTGGATCCTTATCTTGGAATTTTCATTTCGTTCTCTAGCTTGTGACTGTAATTATTATGGCCGTCATAATTCATCGCCCGAACCCGTGTCAACCGAGCTCGGCCCAAGTACCCAGACTTCTTTTTGTGCGAAATCTCCTTATTCAGCTCCCCAGAATTCGTTAAAAAGTAGTAATTTTTCATTCCCTACAAACTCTCCTTGTTATATGTCACATAATCGGATTCGCTTCAAGTTATATAAAAATGCTTCGGAAGGAAGAAGACGATTACTTTAACGACAACATATAAATAATGGGGGAAGTTTCACATTCTCTGGTTTCACCTGAAATGAGATGCCACTTATTTATCAATTGTTATCTGGTCGCCTTTCCTTGCTAGTTCCTACCCGCGCCATAGATTGTGCGGCGTCTTGGAACGACGACGATGCAAGTGGCTGTGCTAGACTATAATAACTCCGCACTCGAACCGGTAATTAAAAGAACTTCGGTTTCGTGTTGCTATGTAGACGCTGCCATTTGCCAAGGATTTGAAATCCTGCACCGTCTTTGGAAAGAAGACAGCCGGAGAAGAATTAGACATGGAGTGGTTTCGGGGAGGGAAGAACAGGAGAAAGGGAGACAACTTCTGACTATACCATCCGTGAACAACGTGACCGTTGAGACTTGTCTTCATCTGACAGCTGGAATATTTAAAGAAAACAGGATGATTATTTTCTTCAAAAGCCTTGGTTAAACACAAGACAGACTGTGGGTTGAGATAAGAATAATAATTTGATGCCGCTTAATAAAACACGAAACACTGCGATGGATAAGTTGGTTTTACATACTTTAATATACTTACTACTCGTGTATGTACACTGTCCGATTGGGAAGGACAAAGGCTTACAGCGGGAAAAACCTTAGAACGATGATGTATAGTCCACATACAGTATATATTCCAAGGTTTTGGCCAAAATCGAAGTATTATCTATCTGCACCAACTCGTCAGGTGTGGTAGGCCATAGGTACCACACAATTGTAACACTTTATGAGCCCACCTTACGAACTCTTATAAAGACCCTGGCCGCATCCTATTGTATTGTATAGTCGAGAAGCAGGGGTCCTCGAGACTCCTCCACCATGTTGGAGACATGCTTGACAATTCGCCGACGCAGGGGAGTATGCACGAATGAGCCAAGAGCGCCCCCTTGATAACATTATAAAGAGAACTTGTAAAATTGGACTTTACTAGTCTTTTGTGATCTGCACGCCCATAGCTCGAGCAGAATATCATGCAAATACTTGCTGACGTATTTAGTTTTCAAGAGTCAGAAAACACCCTCGAAAATTATAGACAAACAGTGTTCAGAGCAAAATCATGCTCCATAAGCTGTTAGCTGCACGAGGAAGCGAATCAGCCCACTCTGTTCAGTTAGGCAAGATTAGCTTAACTTGAACAGCGGCTGATGTACGAAAGAGGAAAAACCAAGTTTCAAGAAGAATAGCTTAATTTTACGAAATAATCACAAAACTAATCCGGATTCAGGATGTTATCTCAATTTAAATCTAGTCTCATGTGTTCATAATAATTGTGAGCTAGTGTCGGAGAGCAACCTGGAACTAAAGACGGGGTAAAACTTTATTGAACGTCAGCATTGTGAAAATTGAAAACTTTTCAGGAACTGGGACTCGGATTTATTCCCTGGAAAGTTGCTCTCCAATGAAAACTTGTAGGAGATTGTCTTTTTTGGGCGACATTTCAAGATAGATAGCCAGGCAGGCAGGCCAGCAGCGAGGGCCGTTCGAATTGCAGAAGACGCGAAGCCATTGTAGACGGACGGCAATTCGCTTTAGAAGGCATGAACAATGATATTCTATATTCTTTTGACAACCTATTTAAGTCAAGTCAAGTATCATTTAAACTTTAATTCACGGGGAATGATTGTGATTTACACTTTATGAATAGCAAGATGTTTTGCATAAAGTGGGAATTGATATTTGATAACATCAGAGCTGAGGAATAATATGGAAAAGTAAAATCTCAATTTGTTTCTATAGATAATAACTCAACATCAAGTTCTTTGTGTAAATGTTTTGAGTACATTCGATTATTTTTCTTTTCCAGACGAAGCCAGTTTGAAAATTCGAAAACAGTGTATCTATATCTCTGATACTATCAGCAAACTGGCAAACGCCTAGTGAAGGTACACTATTTTGACTATAAGGGTACCATGTGGGGGGGGGGGGGGTTGAATCCGTGGGTGAAGCAATTTATACGCGTTAGCGAAGTAATCTGCACTTCCGGTTCACTTCCTATATCGTGGAAAGCACGCTTCTACATCCGTTACTAACAATATAAACCACGTTGTATGTGTGGGGCCTATAGATATTAAGGCTAATCACACGAAAGCTTATGAAAGTAATCACTACATCGAAAGAGTGTGCCACTGTACGCGCCTGTCTTTACCAAAGGTTTTTTAAACTGACAACGCACGAAAGCTTATCACTGAAATCTACGCCGCCATTTCAAGTTGAAACAACCATTGAAAGCATCGTGATCGGCTATCCCTTTTATCGGCCAATTTGTGATTCCTTGGGTTACATTTTAAGTCTGCGAATAATTCTCTACCATACAAGCACAGGGATACTTTTTACTGTTCAAACACTGCCGTACAAGTTGGTTACCACTAGGGCACAGTATACTAATAAGTGAACAGAAACAATTAAATCCGTGTGGGGAAGGGAAATATTGTTTCGAGAATGTTTCAGTATTCTTCAACATAAAACACGGTCTCGATGTTTTATAATCGGACCCTCATTTTTGACTAGTATGAAGCGACCATATTTGCGTAAAAATATAATTCAATTAAAATTTTCTTATTGCCAGAAGAAAATAATTCCTCCAAGTCGCGCAGCTCGTGGCGGCAAAGCAGAGGGTTGGTGATATAAATAGAGAATAGAAAGCGCTGTTCCAAAGTAGCAGACGAGGGGATGCACGGCATGGTAACTCATCGCAATGGCGCATAATGGTCGCGCTTCTACAGCGAATCATCAACTCTTCTCTAACCTTCTTATAAACGCATATCCGGTTCAGCGGACCGGAAACTCCAAGATAAGAAATAATAAGAGTATGAAGCCGAATTACTTTTGCAGTAAGCGCGCCATTTTCACCCATCTGCCTGACTCGCAGTCGCATCCAGCTAGGAACCCTATTGCATAGCACACCGAGTCTTATATTGTCCATCACATTTCCTCCCTTGCTAATGCCTGCGTCAACATGGACAGTGTTCGATAAAGCGGCGGGACGACCGAGCGAAGGGTAGGTAGCGTCGCTGCTTGCCGGCGCGTTGGCCGTGGATAGTCGGAGCGGAGCACCGTTCACTATGAGATGACATTCCTCTGGAACGTGTGCCCACGGTGGTGTACTGCTTACGACTAATGTTCCGGATCGCCAGAGCAGTGGTGAATGCTCTACTACATCATCTCAAGTCGAGTGACAAATAACATGGAAAACTACATGAATCACAATACATTTACTATACATAAAACATGTATTTGGTTCACGGAAAAAACAAACTCTCTTGAGATTTTTTTTTTTAAGCAACCAGTCTGATAAAATAAAAGCTGAGCAGATCACCAACGAACAGATGGGTTTAAACATCAGCTACATAATGTTCCGCCACGTGTGAACATTCTACAAAATGGTCTTAGAAACGGTCTAGACTTGAAAAACAGACTGTACATCTTTAGCATTTTTCTCTCTCCTGCGTTGCTAATTTTTTGCTACCGAGCTCCGCCTCATCCAACTTCTGTAAGTGACGAGCACAGATTAAGGCGCCTAAATAGAACCTCCTAATTGTCTTACGCATCTTTTTCTTCTCGTTTCCAAGCCGACGGGGACCAACAAAGACGACACGGGTCGTAGCCATTTGGGGGTTGCGTCGACCAAACCGTGACGTGGGAATATCAGCCTCCTGCCACCTATAGACGCCACTGTTGAGGAAAAGCGCACAGAGGATTGAAACGGGGAATTAGGATCCATAGTGAAACGGTTGACTACTCGCAATCACCGACTGACAAAAACGGATGATTAGGACGAAACCTGCTGGCCATGACACGTTGTCGAGCTGATCAACAGCAAACAATACTTCTTGTTCGACGCCGAACATCGAGTCACGGAATCAAAGTGCATGAAGTTAATTGCTAATAGCATTCAGCAACGGTCCGTTGCTACTTTTCAAGCGCAGAGTGTCAACAAAAAACAACAACAAATGGGTTTAAACAAACAAAAAATTACGTTTGAAGCGTCGCTTTGTTGTGTTTTCTGGCGTGGACATGATCTAGAGCTAGGGATCCCGAACGGGAGGCTGTGTAATCATTCAGGGACCACAAAATTCGCCCCCTTCTCCACGAGGCAGCATGCGGGAGCGGGTCAAGGGGTGGGGTCAGCAGGAATGTAATCAATCGATGCCACGTGGACATAGCTCTTGTAGAAAACTGTGCCAAGCAGACGACGACACCGCGGCGCTACACTCCCTTGCAGGACGTGCGTCTGGATTAGCGGCGACAGAAATCGTATGTGCGTTGTTGCGGCGCTGCCGTGTTAGCTGCCCCGTTGCAGTATTTATAAAGTTACTTATTCAATGTGTACAAGGGCTATTACGATACTAAAGCCAGGTCAGGCTCACCCAATCAGCTAATTGCCATGGTTTCAGTACGGAAAAAGTGTTCACGGCCATTACGGGATAAAGGCGCAGTAGGTATCCAGCTACTCGTACAGGGTTATCTTAACATCTATCAGTGGGAAGGTCTGCCTGGATTAAATCGATATGCAAAAGGTAATTTAGTTGGATTAATGGGCTAGACCCCAGCGACTTTCGCAAGAAATATTCAGCCCTGTATCTTGTTTAAACATCCCAGGTGCTGCTTTTTTAAGTTAGCTCTACGCCCTACCATCTGAGGGGAGCGTTGATTTGTTTATAGCAAACGTGGCAAGAGGGAGATTTTGTTTATTCCGATAGGAAAAATAATCTTTATTCATGAAACTAAATAGGCGAGTGTCCTCTCATAATTTCATTAGTTTGGTGTGTTCGGCTTGTAAAAATTCAGTTTTCCTTTTCTTGCTACGATGTCTATAAAGCGATCTACGTCAGTTTTAAAATTGACACCTTGGTTGCTTATAAACGCCTTGCCTTTCTCCGGAGAAACAAATGACGTCCTTTATTGTTTTGATAGGCTGTTGCCCGGGTTTCGGTATCAAGATTAGCCTGTAGGCGCGATTAATTACCAAGTAGGCATACACAATATATCTGACGTAATTGGGCGTTTTCAGCATCAGTTAAACTATATGCAAAATTCTGATATTTTAAAGCGACATAATTGAGACAAAAAAGTACACACAAGAAAAGTAAAAATATACGTGTGATCCAGAAACAATTTTCCGTCGGTAAAAAGTATAGAGAATGCAATCTGGAGCTGACAAGACGTCCCTATTAAAATAAAAATATTTGAACAAATATTATTAGGTCGCAGAACGATTTGCGCGATCCTTCTCGTACGCTTTCGATGTACAAAAGTAGCCCTCAGCTTATGCCTATGCAGATGCCTACATTAATGTATTGTTAATCTTTGGCAAGTAAACAACAAACAAACCATTGTGCCACCATATAAAATAGTATTCCGGACTTTATCAGAACTGTGGCAACCTTCTTCTCATTAGACAATCGGCTTAAATCTTTCCTTATCTGCATTCTGCTCTCTGTAGGAGGAGCTCTTCGCAGGTTAATTGCGCTTCTCTGGGGAGTAGACGTAGGTGTGTGTTTGTACGTAATATACAAATACATGTACGTAAGATACATATATATGCTTTTTTATTTGACTGTATTCATTTTATAAGCTCTTGAATGTATGTT
>QKMV01000972.1:0-12930 GCA_003287335.1 Lednia tumana
TACACATATTATATATATATATTACAGACACGTTTCTCACGTTTCGTAATGGTGTGGGTGTTCTGCCCATTCTTGCTTCTCTCTGAACAACCCAGTAAGCAATCATCAAAGCTCAAATTGGCAATAGATGGGTTCAATTAATTATTAATGAAGTAATGTTTCAACTATCTGCTTCCTATTTTGTAAAAGAAGTCAATAGTTTTATCTTATTGAAGCATGCAGACAATATTACCATTTCATGACAAGCAAAGCTTGTATTACTAAGGTATTTGATGACGCATTCTATAACGCTGAATTCTCATCACGCCATACGCCATATACTTTGTAAGTTATTAAATTTTTAAGACTCATGTAAGTATGTACTCATGTACTAGGTAAGTTCTTTTTTATAATTATATCATCTGTACTATAGTATAGCTGTTGTATGTTTATATATGTCATTTCATAGTCTAAATGCATATGTATTTAATCAATGACTTCTCTCATAAAATTGTACTTCAACCATTATGGTGGTTGAAACCACAATAATGATTGCAGTTTCGATTCATTTACAGTTAAAGCCACTGTAAGCCTTTTGGTTCAGTTAGGGTTCAGTAGAAAATTTCGGTTTTTGTGGTTTTTGGTTTGGTTCAAATCTCTGGTTAGTAATTACTACCTTTGCTTATAGGCTATTGTTTGCACAACACAGGTATTCAGCTTTTGTACTACACTCCCTCGATGATGGCCGAATTTATGCCTAATCTTTACGCGGCAGCATATGATGAACAACTAACCGAGGCCCCCGTGGGTTCATCAGACGACACTAACCGCAAACAAAGGCAAAGAATTCGTGTCGTTCGCCAAAGGCGCAGGCTTCAAAAAGCCAAATGAGTGGTTATCGCTTGGTGTTGGACTAGGGATTATACTAAGTCCAAATGTATTAAGCTGATTAACCATTTTCGATTACCTGTTCAAGCCGATCTTTAAAATGATGAAAATATTTGCTCCGGCCGCATTTGTTTTGGTAGAATGTAAAGGCCGCGAATTTGGGAATTGAGGTAGGAATTTCCTGGCACAATTAAGTTACAAAATCATACACAGTAAAACGAAAATTGGAGTTTTTCATGCCACTGCTGGGTGTTGTAACAATAATAAATATCTTTATTCTTGGTTCCATAAATATGGCTGTTGGTTGATTGATCAGGTGCAGAAACTAACCTTCTGCCCTTTGGATGCAGAAACTATCCCAGCATTTACCTGGAATGGTTGTGGGAGATCACAAAAAACCACATGATAGCCAGTCACATAGATCAAACCTGGGACATCCCGATTGCAAGGCAGAGCTAATACGTCTGCAAATCAAGTTACCAGTTGAGTTTACAGTTGTTACACCTTTGCGACCTGGCAAAAATGGAGTAGGAATAATCTACTAATGTGGCAGTAGAAAAAGATTGCTGGAAATCATAAGTCCGCTCAAAATAGCTCAATACTACTCCGGATCTGCTACAGTCTGCCTATTGCCAGCCTCTGTAGCATTCCATTTTCAACACCAATTCAGCTCAGGAGCATGCAAATTTATTTTACCTGGCTATTTTGCTTCCAAATCGCCAAAAGAAGTAACTGCGGGAAAAAATTAAAAATGGCTCTTCTGGACCATCCTTATTTTTGCTTACGAAACCCAAATGTACACACCGGAAGCAACAATTTTTGTAAAAGAATTGCATGATATCTCCCTAAATTAAAAAATTCTAGCTTCCAATAAATGTATTATTAATTTTTTAACCTGAACATATAACTATTAACTAATAATATCTACTTGTACCCCAGAGGAAGAAATGTAGTTTACGAATGTAGTTATTCTGACCACAGGATTTTCTTAGTAGGTACTACCAACACTGTACTTTATTCCTTTTTTTATAACCATAAAAAAATTTAATGTTCAAGCGCTAATTTTGTAGAGCTAATAAAGGCAATATCCATTTCAACCCAAAGGCTTTCCAACCAAGCATATTATGACGGATAAATATCCATTTCAAAGTTTCATCCAAAACTGACAAAATTTTCCCTTCGAATTTGGATAAATTTTAGCGTTATATGTTCTGAAGCCTGCAACAATTCAAACAACATGACCTTTCACCTCAATATTATGATATTTCATTGATAAGGGCTATGTATTAATTCCAAGAATATTATGCCTAAAATAGCTGCAACAAGCCTGTTTCTTATCAGTCTTTCACTTCTAACAGTCACAGAGACAAGACAAATAATCAATTTTCAGTAATTGAAATTTTTTAAGTTTATCATTCATTTACATTTAAAATGAGGCTACTGATTTATTTAACACTTTTGCTTCCAATTGTATCCTGTTCACAACTGCAGTGTAAAGACGAAAACAACAATCCTGTGGACTGGTAAACAAGTGGAAGTCAATGTCAATTAAATGGAATTGGGACATGTAATATTTATTTTATAAATGTATTATTATTAAACCTTCCTAACAGGTTCGTGTTGTACAAGCTTCCCAGACTGAAAACCAGCTCAAATGTGTTGATTCGCGACGGTTTGGGATATACATTCATATCTTCGGCCAATGTTGGTAAAGGCTGGTCACTGTCCAACCTCTCAATCGGAGATCCAAAATCGATGCCCGGCCAAACCTTAAATGTATTATACAATAATCCAAACAAATCAGAATTGCTTTGGATATTGTACAACGATCAGCCACCATCGAATTTGACCGAAAAAAATGAAACCATTCTTGGCCACACCAAAGGTGTGGTAGTAACACAAACAACTGGTGGCTTCTGGCTGGTACACAGCGTACCACATTTTCCTCCCCCGCCAGATGTTGAGTCGAGGAAATACGGCTACCCTAAAACGGGCCAGCACTACGGCCAAAGTTTCTTGTGTATAAGCTTGAAATTGCAGCAAATGGATTTGGTCGGTAAGTTCAATGTTGATATTTCATTTAAAAAATTACCTACCTAAGTCGTCTGTGCTAAGGCACTATAACACCTTGGCACCTTATAACTAGACCTAGCAACGGCTTAGGGCCCAATTTTCAATCTATGATTAACGTCTGGTTTTTCAGTGGCCTATTAAGAATCTAACAGTTCAGTAATGTTTTATTACCATGGGAATAGCCAATGCCTTCATTATTTGTTAATGAAAAAAAAAATTGTTAAGTTCTTAGCAGACCACTTAAAAACCGGCCCTAAGAAGCTAACACACGTTAAGTTGTTATGAATATGGCAACATTGCTGATCACATGCAGACCAGTCAAATTCTTATCCGGCTATTAAAAAAGTGACCCATTTTTAATTCAAAAGGTTATGATCTACTGATACATAAAAACGATAAGATACGGTAGTACCATCTCCAAACTATTCCTTACAATGAGGACTACTACTAGGACAACTAGGGGTAACAAATTCCGAACACCTAGGAAACAAATGCTACTAATTAGTTGCCGCCACAGTGACCACTAGTTTTGCGGTAGGAAAAACTTGTTCGGATGTAGTTGGGGGGTGTTAACCGGTCCTACCGCTATCTCTACCAGCTGCTCTGTCCTTAAGATGAAGATGCAAATTTTGAGACATGTTGATAGTAAAGCATTTTTGGGGCCAATAACTATAAAACACTCCAAGCCAAAATAGCTTAGGTCCGGGTTTACAGTTTTTCTTAATCTTCAGTTAAGGGTAATCCTCAGAAAAAAAATCAATTCCCTGGATGTGATTGGCTGTTGCTATTGCGATAACAATTTAATCCAAAGAATAACTCTTAACTCAGAGTTAAAGAGAGTTTTAAAACTGGCTCTTAGTCTAACAACACCACATAACCATTCCACTGACACCACGAAGCTAGTAGCTACCGTCTGCCAAGATTGTTTATGTAACAGGTGTCCAGCTTACGTACAATGAGCCGTTGATCTACAATGGGAATACCCCCGCAGCCATGGCTTCTCTTCTGCCTCATCTCTTCGCGGCGGCAAAGAACACCCGAGTAACAGCGGCTCCGTGGTTTCATCAGACAGCACTCGCCTCCCGTGATGGCCAAGAATTCCAGTCGTTTGCCAAATCGGGACGATTCAAGAAAGGCAATTATAAAGTCGTTGTATATGTGAAGGAGTAAACATAAGAATTAGGTATTCTTGCCGAACCATGCTGACCAAGATGACGAAGTAGCCTACTCATAATTTTGATACACACCAGCATCAGTTGACATCGGACTACCATGACATCACGGAATAGTGGCACAATTGGCTATCGGCAATAAAAAAAACAACATTTTGTCTGTTTAGTTTAGACAGTAAGAGAAAACCAGAGGGTTGAGGTTTGATTCCTCAAGTGGGCAGACATTATTGAAGTGATATTTATATTCCTAAACTTATTTCCAGATTTGTATACCGATTGGGTAGCTCCTGATTTGAAAGTCAATCTTCTTGTTGAATCCTGGCTCAATGGACAAGGGAAGCTTTCCTCAGACTGCAAGCACCAATACTTGTGAGTTCACCGTATTAGGGTCATTGCAGTGAAGATTGGATATTTTATTTTATAGTTAAAAATGAATTGGTATGAATTGGTGGTGGTTCTTGAGATGAGAAAAACAAGTTACCTAGGTCCTAAGGAAATTAAGAGGATTGTGGATGGTTAGCTGTCCTTGAAACTGCCGTGTGCTCCATGGAGAGTGGCTCTGTTTTACCGGTTAAGATGTCCCGTACATAACAAATGATGTGTCCCAAAAATACTCAAACATTCTGAAAAAAACAGTGTATTGAAACATGATCCATTGAGTTACCTGACTTAATCACAACCCATATGTGCATATAGCCTAGTTGAAAATAATCCCCTAACATGTCTAAAACAAAGTACTTACTAGAATTATGTAATTCCAAAAGTTTTGAGATCAATTTTAGTCTGGTAACTCAATTCACTCTTTATTAAATTTTTGAGACTCATATCTCCTGACTAATTTCAGCTAATTTCAGTTTTTTTTTAACTATTCACTCTTCCTTGCTGCACTCATTTTTTTCAGAAATTTAGTTCCATTTTTACGACATTTAAGTATTGGTTACGATCAAGGCGCTCAAACGTTCCCAAACATTCCTAGCCAGCCGTCCACAGCCCTCTTAGGTAATATTCAAAGTAAATAATGAAAAAAATCTTTCAGTGTTGAAAATGTAGCAAGCGTGAAAATAGGCATTGCAAGCGCTAATTTCAGCACTCATTCGGATCACTCAAAATGGGCAGCGGCAGATGTAAATGCAAGACCATGGGTTTGTGTGGGAGACATCAACAGAGAGGTGGGTAGAATTCATGTTTGATATCAGGTGATTTGTATTTATATTCTATTGCTTTTCCGCCTCACTTTATTATATCATTTACCTACAGCGTACGTACAACCTTCTTTCTACCTACCTGCACTTGCAAAATTGTGAATTATTAACAATGGATTCAATAATTCTACTTCTTTTTAGGCTGGACAGTATATCCGGGGTGGCGGAACTGTATGCATTGAACACCAACAAATTTGGAATGCGTATCGTTCGACTGTAGCAGAAGTTGAACCATGTTCTGCTTTGATGACTAACACACTTTATGCCATAACTTGATGTATATTATTTCCAAGTATGACCCGCAGAATAGATGGACATTGCGGTATCAATGAACTACTTTATATACAGTTTATTTATTTTACAATTTACACCCTGCAGTTCAAGTCAGGAGCAGCGCTAGGATGTTACGTTATAGGTGGGCGGCTGTGAAGCAAGTATAATTGTTGGGGGGGCAAAGCAAATCACCATGCCTGGACATGAGCCCTAACTATAAATACATTTTGAACAAAGGAATGGTGGAATTTTATGAAGGGGTTTTCTGTGAATTTGAACCTTTGCCTGACCTTGTTTCAGGATTATTTCTGAAAAATTTTTTCTTCTGGGAACTAAACATTTATAGCTGTAAATCATTAGAAAATAAACGCTTGTAAGCGAAAATCTCACTTTGTCTGACGTCCACTGTTGATCCACAAAATTGATTTTATGCATAGAGAGCAACGACAAAGAAATGCAGATTTGAGACAATTTCCACTCTAAAAATTATAACCTTTGGACTGGGTGGGGGGGGGGCTAGGACATCTCTAGGGTGGCGGTCGCCCCCTCTCGCCCCCCCCCCCTTTGTGGCGCCACTGGTTCAAGTCAGATTCAGACTCAAACAAATCGACCACATTCAAAAAGTCATTCCAAAGAAAATTAAAATCGTGTGTCTAATGCTTTTCTTATGGGTTTACATTTTAAAAAGTCCTTATTGACTCTGGATTAAGCCTTTTTGAATTTTGTCTATAAATGGATTGAAACCCCTATCTATGCTTCCTGGATCTATATTTATAGACTATAAAAAAGCTTTCTTTTGTTTTAAATAAGCTAGCTCTGCTAGCTATTTGTGTTAAATTTTTTCTGGCACCCTTGCCAATATATAAATCTGTAAATAATAACATGTTTAATTATTCAATTTCTCATACAAAACGCCCATTAACAACGCTGCTCACGAACATATTTATTTTGGTAGAGCTCCATGGTCCTAAGAACGGGTACAGCATCAACAAATCGACTGGTGAGATTCCTAGCCATATCATGCCTTTTGCCATAATCATATAGCATCCTAACATAGTAGTAGTTACCTAACTAGTACACTTAATATTTTTCTTATTGCACATTGAGTCCAAAACAATGTCTACAACCCAAAAGGTACTATCAACAAAATGGTTCAATTCAATTGCCAAAGCGTTCACACTGCTATGGTCAAGGACATTAGGTCCAGTGGATTTTGGTTCAATTTTAAATTTCCAATGGGGTCAAATCTTTATGTCCAGCCATTTAGCCCAACACGAAATGTCCAAAAGGATACGAAAAGGTCTAATCTGGAGTGTCCACAACATTTGGTCAAATATGAAATGTGCAGTAGTACTACAAGAGGTTGGATCCAAAATGTCCAAAAGGATACAAAAAGGTCTAATCTGGAATGTCCACAACATTTGGTCAAATATGAAATGTGCAGTAGTACTACAAGAGGTTGGATCCAAAATGTCCGGGACAAAAAGTGCAACTCAAATTTACAGGACAAATGGTCCAAGCTAAAGCGTGGTCCACTCCACTGAATAACGTTTTAACCTAATTAGTGTAATACAAAATATAGCGTGCGACCTACTACACATGTGTGGGTATTCACAGGAAAATTAAACTAACGTGGTTTATTTAATTTTAGTTGAACTAAGGATGGTAAAAAAAAAAAATTAATGCAATTTTGTTTCACAACACATTAACGTTTTTTTTACAATAAACCATTAGAAACAAGGATCACCAAGGACTGCACCAAATGCGGCTATACATCAGCAATGCAGAGAACTCGGGTCTCAATCCTAGTTAACTTTACAGGCACACAAAAGTTATCAAAAGTGAAGATAATCATTAGAATAACAGCATGAATTGATTTGTAGCCCATCTGGACCACCGCATACTTCACGAAGTGACGGCTGAAACAATTGAATAAAATTCATGGTGATGCGTGAGAGTTACCACCATGCAAAATAGTAAATATTTTACTGCCAGCGTGGTATTCAGTTTTACCACCATGCATCAAAGCTAAGATGAGGAATGTTATTTTGCTCCAAAATAGATTTAACCATTTTAATAGAGAGGATGTTAATAGAGTGCCAATATCGTAGACCTATAATGTATTGAACTAAATGTACCCCGGGCCTTAGAGTGGATGAAATATCGTGGACACGCTGGACCTATTATCATGGACCTTGTGGACCATGTACAAAATATCGTGGGCGTTATTTAGGAATGGGCGTGTTGTCCTGGGTGCCTAGTCTTGCAAGATACTCGTTGTCGGAAATGGGAAACGAGAATTTCCATCAACGAGAATCTTTCGAGATTAGACATCCTGGACACCTTGGATAGGACCAAATGTTCTGACCCATTTTTTTCGTGTACCTTTTCGACTGGACCTACCATCTGGTAACGATGTCTTCAATGTTTGTAGGTTAGTATTAGTTACTGTTACCTAGAATTTGAGTAGTATTGGGATGGCCACAACTGACCAGATGAAGTAAGGTGGCTTTGGTAGCTGCTAGGAATTCCTACCCAAATGCATGTTTAGTTAGATTGTAAAATTGGCCACTGAGCCTTTGAACTCTATCAAGTTCGACACGTCTAGAGGAACGGTAATAATTTAGCGCAATCCATAGTCGTTAATTGTGCAGCCTAGTTTAAAATAATAATTTCAATTGCTGGGAATAGAGAAGTTTCGATGAGCCTATATGCATAAAATTTGATGAAGCTTTCAAATAGTACCAGCTATGGTACCAGCACATTTCAAATGATTAAATACAGGCATTATTACATTTTTCGAATAATCTTAAATGCCACTCCCTCTTAAATCACTTAATGATTTTTTTTTCTAATCTCAACTTCTGGTTTCTCTCGAGCAACAGATTGTATGTGTGTTTAAGTGTGTGTGTGTGTGTGTGTGTGCGATTTCGGAGACATATGTTTAGCTAGAACCATTGATCTCATACATTAATCTGACTAAATTGTATTTGCAAAGCCCTAGTCTCTCTAAATATTATCTCTTTGTGGTCAAAGTAGGCCAGGGGTTTAATTCCATAACTTCATGTTACGGAACTTTCGTTTTGCTCGCTACGCTTGTCCAAAAATCAAGGAAATGTAATATTTAAGCAAATGAGCATACTGCTTCACTTCAACCTATTTAACGGATTAAGTACATTATTTAGCTAGAAAATCTATCAAAACCTGGAATTTAGCAACACTACCAATATTGTTCTTTATCAGCATCATTCGGTTATAGCCTCCAGAAACGTATTCTAAAAGCATAGCAGCAAATTTCTTGAAAAAATATCATCTCTAGCTTCGAAATTGATTTGCCCTCATGTCAAAATGATACTGATCACTAATTTAAAACAGTACTGCCAAAGATAGGGTTCTATGAAATTCGGTTCGTAGTACAATGTTTAAACACACAACATTAAAACAGGTTAAAAAACTTTTTTGAAAAATTTAAAAATCTCACTAAATGTTGTTTCATGAAAACCCCCCGTCGCTATTCACAAGTCAATGGAACTGAGAGTATTAATGTGGTTCCTACTAGACAGAGTGTCCTAATTGCTGGCTGTAAAAGTGTATAATAGAATATAATATGTTCACAGGATTATTGGTATGGCAAGTGATGACAATGGACAGCAAAATTATGTTCATCTGAAGCCTGTACTCAAATATCTTAAGAAGAGAAACTCAACCGTCTCAAACAACTTGCACAAAATATTCTTGCCGAAATCTACAAAGAATAGTGAATCGCCTGTTAATAATTTGAAGCCTTCAAAGGAAGTACAACATCCAAATATCGAGCTTCAGAAACCAAAAAAAAAAAATTCAATACTAAAAACACATTCAAAAGTGAACATGCCATCCACTCCAAAAAAAGGCGGTATAGATTGGGGATTTCTTACAAATGATGATGGATTACCCAAAAACAAAATGCCAAAAAAGACATCCATAAAACAAAATGCTGATGGACAAGGACGCGAAACTCAACCGAAACTCAAAGAGAAAAGTGTTGAAGCAGTAACTGATCGGAAGCATGCATCAACAAGCAGGTTGTGTGAGCCACACCATGAATACGATGAGAAACCAAGAAACAGAATACCAGTGAATAAAAATAACATTCACCTGATGAACGATACCGTAGATACACCTGTAGAAATAAGACAGCCTAAAAATGTAATGCCGAAGAAAAACTATAAACTACCAAAACCAAGTGAGAGAAAACTTGTAAAACTTGAGCAACCAATTTATCCCGAACTCCCAACCAATTCTATTCCAAGGAATGAAGCGCTCAATGCTGGTCCTAAAAGGGCAATTCAACCATTTGAGAAAAGAAAAAAGCAAATGAAAGACCCTGCGACTCGGCTTCCAACTGTCAACTACCGAGTGGACAAAAAGGAACTTGAGCCACCGAGTGGACAAAAAGGAAAAATAGATTCTACGAAATTGAACGAAAATAAATCAAAATATTCTGATTTAAAGCGACCCCTTACTGTACCTGAAAATATTAAACTAAAATCCAGAGCTTACACAATACACGATCACAAGCATAGAAGTTCGGCTCCCCCTATAACTGTACACAAGTATACACCTTCTAGAACATACCAGAAAGAACACCTGATAAATGAAGGCCAGCCAACATCAGAAGATACAGCCACAGGAAAATCTGAGCCTGGCTCGACAGTTGTGTCTCAAGAGACGGCTGACAAACAACATTCAACTGAACAGGATAATCAAAGTACACACATCCAGGCCACGAAAAATTCGATGGCAAACAATATTGACAAACCTACAGAAAAGAATCAACAGCTAACTGCCCAGAAGGACGAAGATGTAGCGCACGTGAGCATAGTCGCCCGATCCAAGCCAAAGACCGCTGCGAGAGAATTACCCGACATTGAATTACCCGTAAAAGTCGACAAACCGCAGCAAGCAATACCCCAAAATAATTCCAACGCTACAAGCCTAACAGTTCCTGATCCTGCACAAGTAAAAGTCTTCAAGCCTGCTGTGAAAGAAACAGCAATTCCTAGAGTAAACGAAACTAACAAAAAGTTACGAAGGAGAACGTCGAAGAAGGGAGAAAAGGCCAATGCAGATGACTTTGAATACAGGGAGGAGCCGCGCTTATATATCAAACCACCGAAAGTTCCGCTTTCATCCAAGCACACAGAGAATGTTCACATTGAGGAGAAAGACGTAGTACATGCGGATGCTCCAAAGAACTACCGAATGGTTCATGCCCCACTCAAGGCTGGCGAGGTTCCGCAAACATATTTGATGAGGCTGAAAGAAAAGATGAAGAAAGAAGCTGATGCAAAGGCTTTAGAGAAAAATGCACCCAAGCCAGGCACTCAGCTGAAAAAAATACCGAAGGACAACTCGTCTATTCGTGGTTGTAAGCTGACCACCCAAGCACCTCCTAAGGCAGAGTTGTCGGATGTGGTGATTGCCAAGCAGAAGGAAGAACTGAAAGCTGAGGCGCTGAGGGAAGCTAGTGTGGTTGCCTCAAAGGCATTGCGAGAAGTTAAAAAAATATTCCAAAATGCCGAAAAGAAGCTTATTCCAATAGCATCAAGTAATGAAGCTATTTCTGCAGAAAAAACTCTTAAGGAGGGAGTTATCAGTTTGATTGACACGATGAGCGAGGAAGCAATCGGTCACACAAGCGATCAAAATATCGCGAACGACATAAAAGGACCTGAACTAGTTCCAAGTTTGAAAAAGTCTCTTAATAGTTTTCAGTCCACGAGCAATAAAACCACCTCGACTGAACGACCTGAAGATTTGAGATCAACCGATCTATCGGATGCTACAAAACCGCCAATTGCAACACCAACTTGCCTGAAGAAGCAAAACATAAATGCTGATTCACATCCAGCTGATATCTACACAACATCAAGATCCCCACATGCAGAAATGCCCGTACATACATCCATCTGGGGAGAAATCTCTTTAACAGACACCTCAGCAGAGCCGCCACTGCATCAACCTGCAACGGTAAATCCTGGGGCGGAACGTACATCAGAGCAGATCCAAGTCGAGATACTGAAACAAGGTGAAGTGCGAAGTGTACAGGGAGAGAGCAATGTGAGGAGCAACCCCAACTACTTGGCTAGGAAGTACGCAACCGACCCTCCGAGAAGATCAGGACCATCAATGGCTGGCCCATCATCATCAAATCCTTCACCACCATCAGGTCCACCACCATCAGGCCCACCAGCATCAGGTCCACCAGCAGGGGGCAAAGGGTCGGACGGGGGAAGTGGAAAGGAGCCTCCTGAATTTAAAGTGGTATTGCCTTTGAAGGGTAATAATACTACTACCCCAGATAAGTCCAAACAAAGCGTTCAAGCAACTATAAAAGTAGAGTTCCACATTGTTGATGATGAAAACAAAGTTCCACTAGCCGTAAATGATCAAGCAAATTCTAAGCTAGGCTACGGTGATGCCACCAGCGTGAGAGCTGAACCACCGGCACCTGTAGTCGACAATGTATATGTATCATCAGTGAATAAGGAAATATCTAGCAAGAGAAACAAAATGGAGATGATAAGAGACAAATACAAACAAAATAATGTTCAGCCAGTGATAAAAGAGCAAGTTATTTATCCACGCAACCCACATACATCTGTTCAAGAAGAGGAAAGGAATAAAAACGCACAACGGACAAATCAAAATGAAAAAATTGTATCTGCCAATATTCTAGACACGAAAACTCACCATCAAGTAGGTACCCAAAAGCAAGTGATAGAGCAAGCTAAGCCGCAGAACATTCAACACGACCACAATAATATGGAAGATCATAACATGTATTACTATGATTCGACTACATTGGATGCAGATGAAAGGAAAGACGAAAGTATAAGGCTAGCCGAGGAAAAGAGGAAGGAAGCTTACATCAAACTTGGCGAGGAAAGGGCGAAGTTAGAAGCTATCAAACTTGTTGATGCAAACCTGAAGATAGAAGCTATGAAGCTTGCTGAAAGGCTAAAAGAAGAAGCTGTCAAACTTGCCGAGGAAAAGCTGAAGATGGAAGCAAAGAAGATTGCGGAGGAAACACGAAAAGCAGACGAAGCAAAGCTCGCCGAGGAAAAGAAAAGAGCTGAAGCTGTTAAGCTCGCTGAACAAAAGCGGAAGGCAGAAGAAATTAAACTTGCTGAAGAAAAGAAAAAGGCTGAAGCTGTGAAGCTTGCTGAACAAAAGCGGAAGGCTGAAGAAATTAAGCTTGCTGAAGAAAAGAAAAAGGCTGAAGCTGTGAAGCTTGCTGAACAAAAGCGGAAGGCTGAAGAAATTAAGCTTGCTGAAGAAAAGAAAAAGGCTGAAGCTGT
>QKMV01000973.1:0-18277 GCA_003287335.1 Lednia tumana
AGGTAGGGAGCAACGACAAAGAATTGCGGATTTGAGTCGATTTCCCTTCTTAAAATTATAACCTTTTGGGCTGGGGGGGGGCGGCCAGGGGGGCAAAAACTTCTCTGGGGTGGCGGTCGCCCCCTCTCGCCCCCCCTTAGCGACGCCCCTGCCTTCAGGACCTTCGAGATGGTTTTAACCAGAGATCTTACTATGGTCTTCAAAAGAACTTCTAACAAAAAAACTCCCAACGTTTCGCGAACTATAACTATATATATGTTATTAACAGTTTTTTCGAAAACTAGTGCTAATATTAAGAAGACATGAGTCACAAATCTTACTATAATTATATTTCGGGCTTAGCCATGTGTACGCCCTGGTACCGTGGTGTTTCTTGATTTTTCACCCCTGTAAAGTACCTAATCTATGTAAACTACAGAAATACTTTCATTTTTGTAATTCTTTAGTTTTTATTAATTTCTAGCGCTGCAATAATGGAATTTGAAAATTTAAGATTTTTTCATTGTCTAGCAAGCACCTGAATTGCGTGAAACTAAATACAAACTTCAAAATTCACACTTGAAACTTCGGGGTGAGCAACAGGTCAAGGCTTCTTGGTAAAACCCTCTCCTGAGAGGTCATGAAGGCACCCAAAATAGACGAATATCGCCCACCCGCCACGAGGCCTCTCGACTGGCCGGTCACCCTTGCGGCACCCCATAGGCCGCGGCACTTGCGACACATAACCCCACCCTCCCTTCCACATCGACTCATCGACACATCGACTCGCATCTTTTATGTATCAAGTATCCACGGTGTACCTTGACTTGACTTATAGATTGAAGAACCATATTTCAAAGATTTTCCTGGGCAAGATAGCGTCTAAAAATTTGTACTTTGAGTTCTTTTTCGAAAGCCCAATTTTTTTACGAAAAGTACAAAAAATGATGTTTTCGATCTTCATTGCTCTACCGCCAGGAATTAATCTAATAAAACCCTCCACCACAACCTTCGCCCCCCCCCCCCCCCCTCCCACTTCCACGAATAAACCAAGAAATGTATTGTAAAATGCCTTCAATTCCCCTTAAATTAAATTCCCCTAAAATTCAATTCCCCTTCCACGAATAAACCAAGAATTTTATTATGAAATGCCTTCAACTGCGTCTGTAGGTAATAGGTGTCACCTAACCAAAGGTTAGTGTACACTACAATCTTTGGGGGAGTCACAATTGCTGGACTTCGAGCGAGCAATTTAACAAAGGCCATAAGCAATCATGACTTCTCGTTCGTTTTTGCAGTCTGTCCCCCGAGTTTGGACAAATACTAAATATGTCGCAGGACACGCAAAACGACCACATGGACAAAGGTTTCCGATTCGCAGTTTCTCTGCAGCAGTTTAGTGTAAATGTCAGCAATTCTTCTCAGTTTCCATTGGTTTCCTGCCCGTAAAAGAGGCAAAACGAAAAATCTGTTAGCTCCTAATCAATTAGCACTAGTTTACAAAGAAAAAAAATCCAAACTGGGTTAGGATGCTAAGAAGTCTACTCAAAGATTACTAACGTTTTGCAAACTGTACTTCTGAGGGATAGAACAGTTTTTCTGAGACCTGGCTCTTAGCAAGGTGTGGCTGGGTTTCGTGAGGCTGACCAGCAAATATATCGTTTTAGCAGCCAGTAGATGCGATGCGTTGCCAGCCAATGCGTTGACCAGTCGCATTAAAAAGTGCCGTGAGTCTGTCCAACTCGCCGCGATGAGAAGCACAGCGAATTCAATCTGCGCGCTCACAACGCGACCGCAATGCATTGTCTACTGGCTTTTAGAAAGTAGACACCACTCTACTCTTGATCGATGCTCAATAACGTAAATTCCACAATTAGGTGCTTAAGGTAAGAAGAAGTTCTACGATCATCTTGCAAAAAATACCTGTATTTTTTTAATAACACCCTGAACCGGACTCCATTTTTGCATCATCTCAACAGAAATAAAATCACTCTTTCAAAGCTGCTTTGAGAAACTCGATTGTAGAATAGCTTTTAGTTTTAACAGTATTTACATGTACAGAAAACGCAAATCAAGTTCTTACGTATATCCTCTAGGACACACTCTTATAAAGCGATCGAGTCCCGTTGCCGCCAGATTAACCACCCTGTTCGTTTGGAAACAAGGCCACGTGGTTCGGTGCCAGTCACAACAGCCTAACTAGACGTCAACCCCGACGTCACGAGTTTCCTCCACCAAGAAGCAAACGTCGTCGTTCTCATGCAACTGAATCTCGGTCTCCTTGGTAACCTCTTCGACATCTTCCACCGCCGAATAACGCACTTTCAGCTTCATCGTAAACTCGTAGACGCGCTTTGATCCCCTCGATCTCACGATCTCGGGCACCTCCGACCTGTTGCACGCCACCGACGTCGGCGACAATGTTCGCCGCGGTGCCGAGTCGCTGGCACACCGCAGATCCAGCGTGCAAGCCAGGCCGTGCTTGAAGCCTTTCGTCTCGCCGCGGCATTCGGATCTCTTGAACTCTATCTGGTGTATCTCGTCGCCTCGGCCAACGTTGTCCTCGGTGCTACCCGGCAGGTCGAGACAGAGGTGTCGGCGTCGTGGCTTGTTGACGCGCGGCTTCTTGCTCGTGGCGTCGATGCAGTGACAAAGGTTATGCCACCGCACGGTGTTGCGGAGATATCGTACCAGACGCGTGACGTCTACGTTTGACGCGGAACCGATGGACGCTTTGGTCGTCGTCGGCGGTGAAGAGATACCATCAGCAGAGCTGTATACCTCGTAGCACCCAACGATGTGAGAGGATGAGTCGTCGTCGTTAAACTTTACGATGAGATGGTAGTTGGAGTCGAGGTAGCAGTCCATCAGGTCTACGATCTTCGTGCCCAGCAGTGAATGGTGGTCGCCGCCAAGAGTTGGCTCGACGTATTCCTCAAAGTAGTCGGAAAAGTCCTCGCAGAGCAGGAATAAATGGACGGTGACGCTTCGTTCCAGGATCTCGCACTTTTCGTAGTCTTTCATTGTCGACAGCTTGTAGAAATAGTCTAAGAGGGTTCCCCCGGTAAAGCAGTATGACCCATTTCTCACGTATCTGCCGCAAACCGTGAGCAGAGCACGGTGCTCACATTCCACGATCTGGATGATTTTATATCGGAACAGGATGGGCGGTAATTGCTTGGCGTATGTAGTTTCTTTGATCTCTTCCTGTACATCGAACAGCTGTGACTGGAGGATTGGTTGCAGATTTAGAAACGCTTGGTTGAGGATTTCGCTGCATAAAACACGAAATGTTTGTGAAACTCTTCGCAAAGCGACAATTTGGTCATACTTAATATAACTGAGAATTTTTACCAAGATATTTTGTGGAAACTCTTCGATATTTACCATTATGTGAATATCTCGATTTAATTGGGAATTTTGGCAAATTTGTTTGTGAATTAACAGAATAATTTCGTTCTTGGTTGATTGGATGAGTTGCCAGGAAACCCGTGGCGCAAGACTCTACTCTCATGTTATTTGTTACTTGAGTAAAATTTTAATTTATACTACCAACGCGTATCAAATCTATGTGAAATGAAAAATGCAATAAAAGAAAAGAAAATTAAAAATGTACATGTTTCTGGTCTCAGCAGTAATTTAAATCCTGTGGTGCAAGGTGCTGCCATCTGGCTACTAATAATTAAGACTAGTGGTGGTGCCTGTGGAAGTGAACTCAGCATAACTTAAACCGGCTAAAGCGGACATAGTTTCTTCATTTGCTGAGGAAGCCGAGGAATCTGTCGAAATGGTGAGTTGCTGCTAATTCTTAGCTTATTTTTACGCTGAAATACATTGACATTAGTTTAAATTTCGTCTTGTATCAACGTTATTCCAACTAACAACTCTAGCGTTCTCGTTCGTACTTTCATGACTCGCCGAAATTAAATGTTTAATATCCTAGCTTTCCTACCTGTTCATTGTACTATGCATAAAACAAGACGTGCTGTTTTATTCAACACTAGACAGTTACAGGAAACAATATTCAGAATTGGAATTCCACTCCAACAAACTAAGAGGGGTAGCTATAGGTCACTCTTAACCTCACATCAGTCATTCATTTACAGTTCCGCAACCAGTATGACAGCGACGTGACAGTATGGAGCCCACAGGGACGTATCCACCAAGTAGAGTACGCCATGGAGGCTGTTAAGCTCGGCTCAGCCACAGTGGGACTCAAGAGCAAGACCCATGCCGTGCTAATCGCTTTAAAGCGGGCCTCGTCAGAGCTGTCCTCTCACCAAAAGAAGATCATTCCCATCGATTCGCACTTGGGCATAACTATCGCTGGACTGACAGCCGATGCTCGTATGTTGAGTCGCTGGATGCGAACTGAATGTCTCAACTACAAGTACGCCCACGACTCGTTGCTGCCAATTACGCGTTTAATAACCTCCCTCGGAAACAAGCTCCAAGTCTGTACGCAGCGATATGACAGGAGACCGTACGGTGTTGGGCTTCTAGTGGCTGGATACGACGTAAGTAATCCATTACTTCCTTGATTAAAACATAATTTCTTTTTTTGGCAAACTCTGTTTGAAAGCTCACGTAAATCCAAATCAAAAAATCTTTCTCCTTCTACAGGACAAGGGCCCGCACGTTTACCAGACATGCCCGTCAGCTAACTACTTCGACTGCAAAGCAATGGCTGTTGGGTCACGGTCGCAAAGCGCTCGAACCTACCTCGAGAAACGACTGGATGAGTTCCCTGACTGCGAGCTCGGTGAGCTGATCAAGCATGGACTGCGAGCTCTCCGCGACACGCTGCCCAATGAGGTGGAGCTCAACGTTAAGGTAGGACTAACCTCGATTTCTTTGGTCGGGATCACTCAGTTTCATTGATGGTAAAATTCAAAGGAAAAGGAAAAATAAAAAATCACATGGTATCAAAAACAAGTTAGTATGCTTAACACGCGTCAAACATAAAAAAATAAACTTGAAACATTTTTGCTACTCCCTCCAGAACGTTTCCATCGGGGTGGTCGGCAAGGGAACTCCGTTCAAGGTGCTCGGCGAGGACGACACAGCATCCTACCTGTCACTGATCGAAGGGGAGGAGAAGAGAGGTGGCGCGCCAGAGCCCGCTGACGACGACCCAGCCCCCCAGCCACCACCAGAGGGGGAAGCCGCTCCCATAGACCCGGTCCCCGAGGTTGCTATGGACGTCGAGTAGAGGGGGAGGATCCACCCACCTGTCTAGGGCTGTCAGAGCTCAGGGGATGTAGGCCGTGGCCACTCGAGCCAGGGTGGTCACGGCCAGTGCGATTAAATCAGGCGTCGATCCGTTTATCTTTTGTCTTACTCTGGTTTTTATAACTTTGAAAGTTATGGGGCCTTGTCTGTGGGGTCTGTATGTTGTATTAACCTTATTAAAATATACATTTCAAAGTTATTTTTCTTTCATTGAATAATACATTCGAGAACTGTCCATGCCTCCCGAGATAATTATATTTCCTGCCGAACACTATTAGGTAAATAGCATAAATAATTGAAATATTACACACATAGCACAAACCTCTCTAAACTATATTTGTTAGCATTCTCAAAACAATTGTAAATGTTATGACCAATGACCAGTCTTGTACAAGATACTTTTGGGATGAGCATAGCAAAGACTTCAATTTGACTTGCCTTAAAAACAAGTGATGGCATTTTTTTGTTTGTTATTTTCTGCAATGCTGGCCAAACGCCTGAACCGATTTGAATGAAATTTAAAGTAAACCTACAAAATCTCTGAACTTAGACCTGCCATGCTCTTGAATGTATCCCATGAAATATTTTTATTGCAAATGGACCACTAGCGTTCCAGAGGCGATCAACATTGGGGATTTTTAACGCCATAAGAAAAGCATTGTCTCACAACGTTGATTGACTCTGGAATTTCTTTTTCACTAGTCGTCCATTGGAATTTCAGTACATTTTTGCTCATTTTATTGACTTTATAATATTCGTTTGAATGTCTGTAGGCCAAACGGCTTTGCCAATTTCAATGAAACTTGCAGGGCCTTTGCAAGATTTTAAACAAGATTGATAAAATATGGAAAACCCGTTCAGCTGTTTCGTTATTTTTAGATTTAATCCCCGCGCTCAAGTTCTGCAAGGACGTTTAATATGTTTCGACAAAGATTGCATAAAATTTCGAGTGCAATCTGTAATTTTACTTGTGATTTCTCGTTTCTCTCCTACCAGCTGAATTTGTGTTTCTTAGCGACTCGGCCTTTGCTGAAGACAAATGTGGGACTTGCAAAATAACCGGTATAAAAGAAATCTTGCTAGACACAATACACTCATCCAACGACTCGTCCATAGACACTGCTACGGCAAAGCTAGTTAGAAGTAGCTTAACTTTTCTCACTACTTCAAGAGCCTGTACCCTTCTAAAGTTAATTTTCCATTTGCAGTTGAATGCATCATGGTAGTATAAAATGTTATTGAAAAAAAAATGGAAATTCTGTGAATTTATACAAATTGTTGGTAAATTGAACGGTATTGCTTTCTTTGGAGATAATTTTTGGCCCTGATAAGGTCCTAGAAATATTGATGGTGTAAATAAATAAATATCGATGGCCTTAGGGTCAGTTTTTCAGTGGGCCGTTACATCTTGACGGTCCGTCAGGATAAGAATCAAGACATCTGGCTGGCTGTTGCCATGGTAATAACAAGTAAACGGACCGTCAGGTATTTAACGAGCCACTGAAAAACCAGCCCTTAAAATACAAATAATTTGAGATTTTCGTCAGCAATCGCAGCAACTTGATCGAGCGGAGAATAGCACAGGAAAATGCTCAAATTCGACACATCCCTTCGGGAATCACTCAACTGTGGCTGAAATAAACCACCGATTACAGAGACAATTTTTTATTGACCGTGGGGATGAATGAATATGCCATCAATCCTCGATAGTTTTTTGGACCGAAATTACTCCTAGGTCCTCGGGGCCAAAAAATTCACGGTGTGATCTCTGATGGGATATTTCAATTTGTGCACACCAGCTGAAAATTGACATTTTCGACCAATTTTCCTCTGACTTGTGGGAGCAAAAATTTTGCTTTGTGCCTGTTAATTCCTAACAAACTTTTAGAAGTAACTTTATTTTAGTGTGGGAGGTTACAGCTCTTTTCAGTAAAAACATACAGTTACTACTTAATATGTTACCTACTGTAGGGCTCAAGCTAAGTTGAGTTATTTTTGCCTAAGCTTCCCCTTCATTTTTTTTCCCCCCCCCCCCCCCCCCCATGTGTCCTAAAGGTTTGGGTCCTGCCGAGCGGAGCTGATAACAGAACCAAAACCCAGACCCAAACCTTTGGGTCGCATGGCGGGGGAAGAAAATGAAGGAGAAGCTGAGGTCAACTTGGCTTGAGCCCTACCATAGTAGTGTCACTCTTCACGTCACTTGCGTTCCGTGGGCGAAGAGAGAGTGGAGGTAGAAATTGGATACTTCTGAAAATATAAAATTTAGTGAAAAAGGACTTATGGGACATTTCAGGAAGCTAAAGCAGATATTCCTCTCGTGGAGCAGACATGTTTCATTTTTTATAACGGTGAGATTATGTATATGAGGGAGCCGACGTTGGTCATCTGGTCATCGAAGATACATGCTAGAAATTTCTGGCAAGTTAGTACCGAGGTACGGAAGCACTGAAAGGGCAGTTTTATTTCAGTTGTGTGCCCTCTGGTGATAAAATAATGTTAAAGAAGTGTGGCGTTAATTTTCACGATTTTGTTGAATCGAGTAGTGGCACTTCTTACTGGGTTACTTTTTTTTGAGTTGTGATACTATCATACTACTCAATGTTACTTGTTCTATTTGCCAATAGATTGATATTAACATCTTTTATTGTGTGAAAACATTGTTTTATTTTAAATATTTTTTAATGTTTATGAAAAGTTACAAAGTAGTATCTTACTGCCTAGTTCAAGACTGTTGTTATTTTTTCGAGGGAAAGCCATATCGTAATGACGTCGGAAACGATTTTGTTTTATGTCGAAAGAGGTAAGTACATTGACAAGTACATTATAGATTAATCCTTGATAGATTATTTCAGTCGACCAGCACGATGTGCGATGATTGGAATAAAAGTACTTGTTGTAACAAGATGATTTTACGGCTGCGGAGTGATGCGCAAGTATGATTTGCCTGAAGGAACTGGCATCTGTGTTATGCCTTTCGGAAACAGAGTATGTGCTTCCTCTGCTGAAATGGTCGGCAGAACCATACAGTCGTCCCCGTTCTGAAATGAGAACAAAAAAAATCTTACGGTCCTTCCTGAATAATGAAAGGGGAAAAGAGGCAATTTACAAACCATCCATTCAGCTGGGGTGGCAACTTTCTTTGTGTCTGTCAATTGCAGCGAGTCAATTGTCCTCAAGATTTCTCTGAAAAATTATTAACCATATGAAGAAGATTGATTTGGGAAATGCACACAGAATCCTTTCTGAAACAACTTCTTACCCAAAGTTGCGTCCTAGTGTGGCTGGGTAAAGTATGGACAGACGCAGCTTCTTGTCAGGTGCAACGATGAACACTGCTCGGCAAGTTAGAGGCAGACCACGGCTGTCAAATTCCATTGGATCGATCATGCCCAGCTCAACCGCGAGTGTGCGTGATTCATCGGCAATTATCGGAAACGGAAATTCTCCCTCAGGTAACTGAGAAAAGCTTTGGATATCCTATAAAATATAGTTGATAAGAATATCATACAATGAAACAGATCAACTCCAACTGTTAATTTCATAGATAATTAATTTATTATATTACTTACCAATATCCACCCCTTATGCGAAGTAACAGAGTCACATGACAATGCGATCAATTTAACACCACGTTTATCAAATTCAGGTGCAAGTTTTGCGACGTGGCCGAGCTCTGTTGTACAGACAGGAGTATAGTCTGATGGGTGTGAAAACAATATCCCCCATCTGAAATAAAAAAAAGGATCTATGTAACACCTCCAAATAAAGTTAAATGTTGTTTCTATTTGTTTTTTTCTATTTTATATAGTGTACTGACATAGCAGTGATGCGGAATGAATTGTAGGTGCATTTACTCACAAATAATCTTTTGTGATAACTAGTGGCATATGAAGGAAAATCACTTACGAATTGCCGAGCCACTCATGGAATTTAATTCGACCAGCGGTGGTATCAGCCTCGAAATTGGGAAATGTATCGCCTAGCTTCATTGTATTAATTAAGTTCTCCACAAGAATCCTCGGACGCGCCTGTAAATATAAGGTTATGATATCCTGAGTCAGTTTCGGGTGGGGAGCATGCACGAGCTGTCATTGTCAAAGTGCCGGCACGTGTTACAAGGTCATCTACCGTCCCACTTCGACTTTCACCTTTTTTGTTTGGGTGCGTAATTTTTGGGTACTGTTTTGTCGCCGTGTATCTAATGAAAACCCAAGGTTTGACATGAAATATCCCTTTGGATCCGGGCTTTTAAATGTGGCTCGTTTGGTGCTGGGTGTGGGGCCTTATATATTTATTTATGTTACCATTAATTGACAGACATGGGGCCTGCTAACATCTGTCACCTCCAAGCAGCTGGCGACTTGTTGTTCCATTCCATGTGAAGGATGTACTTGGCTATTAATATCTTGTGTGAATTTTAGATAACGCGATCGAATACGGGATGTTAAAGTTTCGGGGATTATTGGGCCCCGCCTGTAAAGTACTTGTCGGAAGAAATGGTTTTCAACTTAGCAGTCAGAGGCTCGGCATTCGAAATGTTGTCAGCCAGCCCACTTCCGCAACTCAATCCAAAGCCGCTCTACCTCAACTTCCTGTTCCTCCTCTGCATGAAACATTAGCAAAATACATCACATCAGTCCAGCCTCTCATTACCGAAAGTGAATTTGCTATCACCAAGAACCTTGTTGCTGACTTTGGTGTTAACGGGGGAGTTGGCGAAAAACTACAAGGACTTCTTCAGAGACGAGCCGAGCGTAACGAAAATTGGGTGCGAATTGAGGATTTTAATACTGTTTGGTAATGTACGCTGTGTACTTCTTTTCCTAATATATATATTTATGAAACCCCAGCTATCAGAATGGTGGTTGAATGCCGCATACCTGGAGTTTCGTTGGCCTGTCGTTGTCTATTCGAGTCCTGGGCTCGTATTTCCTCTACAGAAGTTCAAGTCTCAATCAGATCAGCTGGAATATGCTACGAAAATGATTGCAGGCGCCCTTGACTACAAATTGCTTATTGATACGTAAGTTGACCACAGCAGATATGATACTATGAGATATTGTTTGTTCATTATGTAACATGCTGATTCTTCATTGAGAATGGTTTTCCTTGAATTTGCATATTAACGGCCACAAATTTGTTTCAGTAACCAGATACCTGCAGAATCAATGGGCAAAGATCCCCTTGACATGGGGCAGTATTACAAAGTGTTTGGAACATGTCGTATTCCTGGTTTGAAACGAGACAGGCTCGCATATCTTGATCGCGATAATCCACCAGGACACATAATCGTTGCCTACAATAACAACGTGAGACTCTCTCCCTGGAAATGTATCTATAACTGTGTGCTCTCCTGAGAGAAAGTTGAACCTGTAACCAAAAGTCGCGCTCGTTCAGTTGTTCAAGGTGTGTGTGGGAGCGTCGCAGCCCCTGAGCGAGGCTCAGATCTTATCCCAGCTGACGCAGGTGGTGCAAAAGTCAGTGCATAGTGCACCGCCTATTGGAATACTCACTTCGGAGCACAGGAACACATGGGGTCAGGCGTATCACCTCCTCTCGTGTAAGAGTCTGTGTTGCCCACGAACAAAAGGGCTTGGTATCTTTTAATTTTTATGTTAGAAATACTAGAGATTTGCCTTGATACTATATACATGAACATGTTAAAAACAAGCATAGTGGAAGAGAAGCAAATCTGAAAAATGTGCATGCGATCTGGCATGCAACCTGGGATCTTCCTATGGCCAGCCAAGTGTTTCTTGCAAAACTGCATTCAGAACAATGGCAAAATAAAGGCTATAAAATATTCCAGATTCAATTGGATTGGAGTAAAGAAATCCTTCATAGCTACGAACAAAATAAATTCATCAAAATTGGGATCAACTCTGTCAATTGCATCTCATGGCTATTTTACCAGTTATCTAAGCTGAAATTTTTATAAGATAGTTCCTTCCTTGGCCAAGAGCTAATGGAACAAAAACCACGCAGAAGGCTCTATTTGGGGATTTCTAATACAAACTACGCTGAAGGTACTTTTTTTTTCCCAGCAATGGAAACCCAACCAAGTTGGTACAAAACAGGCATTCTCTTGGTAGGAAAAAAGCAGGAAATTATTGACTTTTGACACAGAAAAAAGTAGATTTAAAGGGACTGAGAGACAGATTGCACTCAAAATTGAATACTAGCTCTGTTGAAACATATTGAGCTTGCTGCAAAAGTTTCAACACATTCAATGTGGAGACTGTGACAAAGTTCCATGCAATCTGAAAATTTCCATTGAAAGAAATTGCAAATTTTCCCCAAAAGTTACATCAAAATTATAATATCCTTTTGGTCAATGGAGTGCACATAACCACAGAAAATACCACATTATTTTAAGCTATGGTAGTCAAATTGAAACTTTGTCACTTGTCTTCTTGTTCTCATCCAATAATAGTTGTAGAATGGATATGGATAGTGGTAAACAGTTGGATGGGAAAGATGTGAAGTTGTTCCATCTAGCTTGTCACTAATTTAGCTACTCTTGCCATATTTGAAGCTTTATAGTCTCTAATCTTTCTTTCCAATACAATTACGGGTAGAACTAGAAATTATCCAGTTAATTTGTAAGTGCCAGAAGTAGAAATGTGTTGTTTTGAAATAAACCTTTGTCATGGTACCCTCCTGGCAGGTGATGACGTCAACCGCAAGTCGCTGTTTGAAATCCAGACGTCGCTGTTCCTGGTGTGCATTGACGGGACCAACCCTCTGAGAGGGACGGTTAACGAGCAGACGTCCGCTGCCCTGCAAACGGTGCACGGCTGCGGAAGCAAGGGAAATGCGGGCAACCGGTGGTTCGACAAGACCATCCAGTTCGTCGTAGGCAGTGAGGGCGGAGTAGGACTCACGTACGAACACAGCCCCGCAGAAGGACCGCCCATCGCCAATCTCATGGACCACGTCGTAAAATATATGTGAGGGTTTGTTAAGACTTATTAGAGAGGAAGGAAGGGTGCAACTTACCGGAGAAGAAAGCATTTCATTGCGCTTTTCCGTTGGTTTTCTCTCCCTTGCTTCTTCTCTTCCATCCACCAACCCTTTATGCAACCCCCCTTAACCCTCAATCCACATCGATATGCAACATTTTCATTTGTCATTACTTTATCAGTAGTTCATAGTTGACAAAGGCATCCACTGAAGCAAGGAACAATTCCATTAGCTAACCTACGGGTTGATAGGCCTTTAACCACATTAATAATAATTCCATTAGCTTGAAGTCCATGTAATTGGCTTTAAATTTGTTATCCTTGTCAAGAGACAGCTTGCTTTTGCTATAGACAGCTATTGTTGTATGAAGCTGTCTCTTTTTTTATCCAGTGCCTCTCTCTACTTGCCGTAGGAGATTTAGCATTGTGGTTCCACTTCTTTACAACCTTTATTTTATGCCATTATTGTAACCGTGATTGAACAGTTTTGTTTTAATGTATCGGCAAAAGCCATCTACAAAGTAGGTAGATGAGTAGACGGCTGAAGATTAAAACGAACAGAAAAGTAGTGAAACCGGAGGATGCAGCTCTTTCGTTGTAATTGTCCTGTAAAGTGCAGACTATTAAGTATCTGGCTTCAGACTTGAAGCTGATGCATATCTGTCCCGTGTGTTTCTCAGAGAGAAGGGGAAGTGCAATCGGCAGCCGGCTGTCGGTGTTCCGCCACCAGAGCGTCTGAAGTTCAACGTCTCCCCCGAAGTGTTTTCAGCGATTGACGTCGCTGAAAGAAATATCGACTCCATGGTTGACGACCTGCAGATGTCGTGTTTCACATTCAGAGGCTACGGCAAGGACTTTATCAAATCTCAAAGGCACAGTCCGGATAGCTTCATTCAAATGGCGATACAATATGCATTCTTTAGGTAAGTTTAAAGTCGGATTTTTTAGATATTTTAGTTTTAGTTTTAGCTCTATTCTGGTTGAAAAGTCTCTGTTTTGAACCCGACCATCGTTGACCAGTGATAATAATTACAAACTTTAACGCGGAAACCGGAGGTTCGGTTCCTCGAGTAGTCATACATTTGGGAGTGATATCAATTTCTTCGTCGTTGACCAGTGTTCAAGTGTTGTATAACACAAACAATTATGAAGGAGGTTGCATGTTGCTATGATAGGCTGGCTACGAACTAGTTGCATAGTATGTAGCCAGCTTTGTGAGTAGGTACCTCTTGGTTCGAGATCTTTAAAGTACATAATCAGAGCCCAAGGCAACAGTGACTATGTTCGTGTTATAAAACAGTCTTGAGAACAGATTACGGTTCTGTCGTAATGTGTCGACGTAGCGCCTTTCCTTGAAAATGGTGAGCCGCACGGGAAAACTTACACGGACCAAGTTTTGTCGACAAATGCTGACCGTTCAAGATAGCCTTTGGTAGAAAGGGGGAGGATTTTAGATAGAAGTGTGACTCTCTTCCCTACTCTTTTTCCCTAATTATTTTCGTTTTTGATTTATATTTTTACCAAAATAAGCAAAAATCACCAAAAAATAAACACGTTTCGGAGTATATTTCGGCTTTATTGAACAAAATATTGAAAAGGTGCTAGGGATAGACCTTATTTACACCTTTACCTACAACTCTCTCGCCGGCTATTACCATAGACAATCGTGAATGGTTGAGTCGGCAATTGTCGACAAAACTTGGTATGAATGTTTAGGTTAAGGCTTAATTCAGCATCACAAATAGAGTGTTGCAAACAGGAGTTACTGGGTGAAATTGGTTTTCCACCGAGATGAGCTTTGTGTAGCTACGATACAAGAAAGAGCCCAATTTTGTCAAGTGAAATTCCTCTACAGTAGCTGATTCACGATTTCCATTGACAGACTGCACAATGAGCCGGGGGCGCAGTATGAATCTGCATCTGCGCGCAAGTTCATTCACGGGCGTACTGAAACGATACGCTCATGCTCCAACGAGTCGGTGGATTTTGCGTGCGCAATGATCAATGAGGATGCTTCGACTGAAGACAAGGTGAAAGCCCTGGCGACGGCTATCAATGCTCACAAGAAGTACGCGCTTGCGGCAATCCACGGGCTCGGTGTCGATCGCCACTTGCTGGGGCTCAAGATGACGGCCATCGAGCATGGAATGGACGTGCCGAAACTGTTCCTCGACACTGGCTTCATCCGCAGCTCGCATTTCCGGGTCTCCACCAGTCAGGTGGCAGCCAAATGCGACTCGTTCATGTGCTACGGCCCTCTCGTGCCCGACGGATATGCTTGCTGCTACAATCCGAGAGTAAACGAGATCGTTTTCGGACTGTCGGCCTTCAGGTCGAGTCCAGATACGGATGCGGTCAAGTTCCAAGAGTCGCTGACAACTGCGTTGCAAGAGATGCATGACCTGCTCTTGCTTGCACAAGCCAGGTCAAAGTTGTAAGCTCGCCTTTGATAGCGGGAAATTTACGCGCATGTAGGTAACCGTGGTTCTTACCAGTTAGACGTTTTATGCATTTACTGTATGTCATGTAATGGGCAAGTTAGAACTGAAAAGTGGCTGCTTTGCATCGACACGTATTACGGTATCTGGCTACAAGCTTGATCAAAATGTGATTGCCCTAAATCTGGTGGAAGCAAGTAAGCACCTGTCAACTTTTTTCACGCTCAATTGAACTGTTAAATACTGTTATGTAACATAAAATAATATTTTTGCAGGGGTTTTGTATTTCAGGGATTTGTCATACTGCTTAGGTACCTAACAGATGTTTTGTAAAATAAAACAAAATATTTTCTTTTCAATAAAGTAAATAGGTATATGTATTTTAAATGCAAGACTCTGTTTATAAATTATTCCCTTAACGTGCACGAAAGCTGGCATCAGCATTGGGATTGTCTAAGCTTCGTTGTCAAGACCAATCACAAATCAAATTCCCCAGCGACATTGTAACGAAAAAGGGGAATTTTTAGATACCAATTGGCAACATTTTGTAACCGACACATACCTCCAGTCAAATTTTAGACAATTCCATCGAAGAACAGTAAAATTTACACGTTGATAAAGGAATAGGGTTTATTAGACCTAGCCCATGAAATTTGGCAATAGATATATAGTACTAATTAATAAGTAGCATAAAACAAGAAAATGAAAGAAATAAAATTAATACTCGGTTATAACAATTTGGTTCCGTTTCAAGCGCGCTTTGTGTCAGCCAGCACTCTCATGATGCTACCAACGCCGCCAACATTGTAAGCCTTTTCGTGCCAAAGAAGTAAATGGCCGCTGCTACCTTCTGACGGCGATTCGAAGCCACGGTAGACATACTTCATGAGCACGTCTACGAGGTCACGATCCAGCGCCGCAACAGCCTCTTCAATTTGAGACGATTTGATGGCAAGCAAAACGCGTAGCGTCAAATTCATTGCGTTGTCCTTCACTTGTTGGTTTTTGGATCCGAGTGGAGCATTTCGTAGGACTGTCTTCAACGCATCAATATGCCGGCCTCTGATTCAAAATTAAGGAGCATCATATACGACAAGGGTAGGAAGTCAAAGTTATCTGGGTAATGCACCACTAGCATTCCAGAGGCAATCAATATTGTGGGATTTTTAACGCCATAAGAAGAGCATTGATCCCACAACGGTGATTGACTCTGGAATTCCTTATTTCTAGTCATCCATTCAGTGAACTTTGTGAAAGAACCCAAATATTTATTTTATATGTTATGGTTATTGTGTATATATATTTTTTTGTTGTTTGCAGTTATGGGGCCTCGGACTGGGTTAGGCCATAAAGCCGAGAATTCAAGCGGGCTGTTGGAAATTTGGGCCAATTTTCAAGCTTACTCATTCAAGCAAGACTTACTTATGGGTGTTTGGCAGGCTTTCAGTGCAGCAATGCTTGATCAAAAAATTAAACAGAATTTGGTCCATTCGTTCTATATTAGGCACAAAGTTACTATATCAATCTCTTTAAAATATTTTATTGGTACAGGTACCTTGAAAGCGATTACCATCCATTCTTACTATATGATTTGTGACAACCTTAAAGAGCACGCCGAAAAAAACAATTCCACCAAACTAGTCCCTCACCAAAGTTTGCTAGTCAACTTTTAATTCTTAAATCTGCCCGTGTATGTAGGTACTTCTACTACTTACATGCCACTAAGATAATATCAGTAATAGGTTTTACTCTATGGTGTTATATGATATCAGCCTATTAGGTTATAGTGGGTATATAATATATTATTATAGGTAGGTTATATTAGGTATATAGGAATGCCTCAGAATGTGCGACAACCAGTACTACAGAGTTTCATGTTTCCTTATCCTCGATTCACATTGTTGTTACTTGCAAACACTATGCCGTCGTTTCGTATTGGCAAACAATTTGGGACTTTTTGACAATTTCGAACAGTTTTGAATAGCCACAGCTGTTTGAACAGCTTTGAAATTTCGGACTGTTGTAGTTTTGGGGCAAATACACCCAGGCCGGGCACCAAAAATTGAGTCCAGTTGGGCTTCCGGCCTGGCTCAGGGGTGTTGCATTAATTAAATAATGTAGTTGAGCAGACAGTAAACCCAAACTTCCCTACTCTAGGGCCCAGTAAAATGGATCCATTACGAAAACACAAATCTTGCCAGCATAAATCGTATTATTTGATAAAGGATACTGATTGATTAGTCCTGCAACTTCTGTTTCATCGGGACCAATGGATGGTGACTGAATATCAGCATGTTCCTCTTCATGGTAGTTGTCTTCATTGTACTGGTCGACATCGATTTTCCTAAATGCTGAACTCGAAGTATTTTTCGACATTCCTATGATTTCACTGAGACTGGCTTTGTAATATTCTGCTGAATCTATTCAATCTAACATCCAAAATACTTTCACGCCCCGTGCTTATCTAAAACTATCTTACACAAGCCGCAACTAAACTGACAAGTGACTTTGACAGCTAATCACAGCTGACTTGACAATCAAGTACTTTTCAGAGAAATAATTTTTCTTTACCATTAATAAGACTATATGTTAAACTCATTAATTATGCGGCAACAAAATAACATTTAGTATTAAATATTTTAACCGCTCGAGGGTCAGTTTTCTTTAGCTTTCAACTCGTAGATTTTTGAGAACCTTTCTTGACTCATTCATAATCCGCTTCCTACTCGACTTCCAAAATGGTAGGTTGGTGATTGCGTGCAATTTGTTAATTTATCTATCTAATATCATGGTAATCGAAGTGGATTTATTACTTTTAAACTATTCAAATTAATTTTCCATTGTTTCTGTGTTATATTTTATCGTAAATTTCCATTCTTTTATTCCTACGTATTTTAGGTGGTAATGAGAGGTTAGAGTACGGTTGTTTTTATGTACATGTCTTGGCCACGACTAATTTAGAATAATGGATGTGTACACGGCAACGCTTTTGAAGAAGGTGGTTATTTACGGCCTGTTTTATTCTTCCAGGTTAAAGTCAAGTGTTCGGAGCTCCGGACCAAGGACAAGAAGGAGTTGACTAAACAGCTCGATGAATTGAAGACGGAACTTACCAACCTTCGGGTTGCAAAGGTGACAGGAGGAGCTGCTTCCAAGCTCTCGAAGATGTAAGTTTTCCCAGCATAACTGCATGCTTCGTGTTTATCAATCAGTATTCATCATAGTTAACACTTACGAAGTTTAGTCCAGCAACTGGAAATGACTACGAAGCTCAACTTAAGCTTCAAGTTAGCTTGTGTGTGTTTCTCACAAGTGTACCTTTCTGTACAGCCGTGTTGTCCGAAAGGCTGTTGCCCGTGTATACATTGTTATGCACCAGAAGCAAAAGGAGAACTTGAGGAAATTTTACAAGGTGAGCACCAAATACCTTTCAAAACATCTTTCTGATAAATAGGTTCATGATTTTTCTCGGTTGTGCTCTGTACATAAAAATATTCTTCTCAATGTTTCGATGACGATCCTGATGACAAGCGAGCTTTGTCGAAACACCAGAAGAAAATTCTTGTGACCGAACGGTTTGGCATGTTGGATACACCGGTTCTCATGAGATCACCGAAGTTAAGCAACATTGCGGTGGACCAAAGGTTGGATGGGTGACCATTCACA